>JAECMU010111403.1:0-22473 GCA_016106625.1 Dracogyra subfuscus
GTTATAACACTAATCATTTGATCTGGTAGAATGCCGACACGATCAATTGGTCGTCATTATTTGAAGACCAAGTCTTAATTGATAAACTATTCAGGAATAATTAAGCCCATGTCAAGGTAGCCTACTGACAGTTAATATTGCTTATGCATTGACTGTAAAAACGGGATTTATTGATAAATAATAGTGGTGTTAAAAAAAGAAAAAAAAGAAGAAAAAATTAATCAACTATCAAGGATGCGCGAAATATTAATTCCGCGAACATGCTGATTTTTCTTTAGCGCGAAAATTACACCCCTCGAAAATAAAGTATTTTACAGTACACTTTCTCACAGACAAGATATCACATAACAGTCTCTTTGATATACCAATTGTGGAGGACTGGTTATGACTGGGTGGGGTGGGGTGGGGGAGACGACCAATCAGAAAATAGATACATCAAAGGGATATGATCATTCAACCCATGTGTACTACTAACTAAGCTAGACCCCCAGTAAAATACTTAACATGCTGAGAGGTGAAATCATTACTATTTCAACTACTCAAAGCAGAATACTGCATCAGGTATTATGTATGAAAGAATTAGTATATTGCAAATTCTGCAGCAAATAATAAAATTTGGAAGGTGTGGCACGGATGGCCAAAGAAAACAAACACCTGTTGGAAGTGGTAAGACAAGGGATGGGATGTGGAGGTAGACAGCAAAAGTTTAAAGATAGGATGTGCCACATTGAGAAGAAATGATGAAAATTTGGATGTAGAAAAAAGAAAGACAAAGACAGTGAGATTAAAAAAGGGAAAATACTGTATGTGGTGACATAAGCATATTTTTCTTTCTTGTGCAGTAAATGGTTTCAATTACAATACATGATTATATGTATAGGAAAGGATAGGACTGAACAACACTCCTGTACATTTAAGAATGTGCAGACATTTAAGAATGTGCAGGAGTGTTGTTCAGTCCTATCCTTTGCCATACATATAATTAACAGTTATTGACTGCGTAGTTTACACGATCTGTTTACACAACACAAGATATCAAGGATATAGATCAAATAGTGCATCAATAGTTAGGGTCATCCCCACTTCACCTGCTTTATTACTATGAGTAGTCTATGTGGTGATAACTCTCTACTTCTCTGTCTCTATTTCTGTCAGTCTGTCTTCCCCTCTGTATTTTTTTGCCAATCACTTCCCATCTGCCTCCCCCCTCACTCTCCCTGCCTTCCTCCCTGTCTTCCTCTTCCTCTCTGTCTCTCTGTCTGTCTGTCTCTCTCTCTCTCCCCTCCCTCATTCTCTCTCATTTTCATTTTCTCTCTCTTTTTCTCATTTTCATTCTCTCTCTTTTTCTCATTTTCATTCTCTCATTTCTCTCATTTTCCCTCCCACTTCACCCAATAACTGACCACGTCCACAAAATAACATCCGAGACGTGGCTAGACAAAACTTAATGCTCCACTTAAATATGTTTTATCATTACACCTCATTGTAATAGTATTTACTATGTTTACTTAGGATCACCTAACATTTCACCTACTGTGTTCACAATTTAACACAACAACAATCTCAGTTTAACATGTTTACACAGACACCGATCACATTATCGCAGGTGAAGTGCGCCTCTAGATAGCCGTGGCCTTGGAGGTCAAGTGATTGTTTTTATCAGATGAACTTACTTTAGCAAGAGGCAACAGAAATAATAGAAGAATTCACCTTGTACCCCACTATCTGATCGTGCATGTAATTGGCGTGTTAGGTGCAAACAGCGCTTTAAAGCGTGACAACATATTCGAGAAAGATTATCGTCGAGATCATACACAGTGACAACATATTCGAGAAAAGACAACCGCTTGAAGATCGTACACAGGTAGCAAGATTGTCGAGATAGTATACGTTTGCGTTTTTCATTATCGCATGAACACCTTCCTCAACAAAAGGAATTTACACACATTCTGCACACTGTAACAACACAAAAGAAACGTTTATGAAAGACATGTATAACACTTTGTAGGGGGAACAGTTATCTTGAAAGAAAAAAAAAACCCAGTCTAGTCAATGATACTTTTGCGAAATGTATAAGCAATGGCTACAGATATCGCACACAAAAAATTTTTGTAGAGAGAAACAAAAGGAAGGAAGTATTTTATTTAACAATGCACATTTTATTTATGGTTATATAACATTGGATGTAAGGTTAAGGACCACACAGATATGGAGATAGGAAACCCACTGTTATATCACTTCAAGGGCTTCTCTTTTTCATTAGAAGCAAAGGAATTTTTGTTATATGCACCATCCCACAGACAGGATAGCACATACCACAGCCTTTGAGATACAAGTCATGGTGCACTGGCTGGAACAAGAAATAGCCCAATGGGTTCACCAGCAGGGGGCTGCTATACAGCACATTGCTGCAATGCTCTAATCATATGTTCCAAGTCCCAGAAAAGTTAACAGTCTTAAGGCCAAATTGACCATAGCTTATGTTGCATGCTAGTCAAGTTGAATACTTAAAAAACATGAAACTGTTAAAACTATTTAAAAAGGTTTTTTTAAATAGGTGCTGTTGTCAATATGTTATAACTTATATTAAGATAAATTGTTTTTAAAGTTTGCCTTGTTGCACTGCCTTCTGCCTTCCATCGGTCTCGACCTTGTTAAATTCAAGGCATGAAGTCAAAATTCTGTCATTGAGCTATATACTGCTCCAGATCCTAGGCGGTAACAACTGGTAATCGACAACAACCCGAGAACGGAACATTAAACATCCGGCCTATACATACATTTAGAAACTTTAACATGGAACAAGCATGCACAGTCATGCCATAGGTAAATTAGTCGCCTGATTTTGTTTATTATTGTGAGCTCAGGTACAATTTAATGTACCACAGGTAGCTTCGGATTGTTACTCGACATATTAACCCCATTTGCACTTGTGATCAGTTTTGACAATTTCTTGACAATAAATGTCATTTAAAAACAGGCATAACATATATATGAAAACTGCAACAGGGCTGCCAAGTGTACATGCAACATTTAATTCAAATAAAATATAGGGTTAATTTTATCTCCATAGGTTGATGAATTACTGACATGTCAATTATTTAAAATAATCCACAAATCTTTGTTTATGGATACTTAATTAGCACATTTTGAACTGCAGTTATTTGTATCTAACAAGTTATCAATAAATGGAGAGGGAGAGGCGAAAGTGGGGGTCGGTCTGAGAGAAAAAAAAAGATGGTCACAAAAGGAAAGGAAATGGTTATTTAACGATGCACTCAACACATTTTATTTTATGGTTATATGGCATCGGACATGGTTAAGGACCACACAGATAATGAGAAGAAACCCACTGTTGCCACTTCACGAGCTACTCTTTTCGATTAGCAGCAAGGAATCTTTTATATGCACCATCCTAAACAGGATAGCACATACCATGTACCGGTCATGGTGCACTGGCTGGAGCAAAAAGAAAAGAAACATAGTGCCTACTTCTACCAAAAAGCAACAAGGGATATTTTATGTGCAATTTCCCCACAAACAGGGCAGTACATAATATGACCTTTGACGCATCAGTCATGGGCACTGTATGGGTAGGTGGAGAACCATTCCATCGAGTGTGGTTAATCCTATGATCAATCGTACCTCAGGTGAGTACTCTACCACTGAGCTACCATACATTCCATTCCTTCATTTGAAATCAAAAACACTTGGGAAAAACACAACTGGTATTAGCAAATTCCATTTGAACTTCAGGCCTTCTGGGCCAAAAAACAATGAATGATTCTAACACTGATAGGTTTTACAGGAACTTCAAAGAAACTTAATAAAAATTTTTTTAAATATTAACAAAACTGTTTACAGAAATAAATGACCCACTTTATGATGATTCCTGAGGTTAATTATTAAAGTGCCTAGCGATGTATCAATGTGTTTGTACTACAACCAACAAGGACTGCTGGAACATGCTGATCAATAAGAACACTGCAATGCTAGATACCCCAGTGTGTGGTGATGGAACTCTCCATCAAACACAACTGCTGTCTGAACTATAGAGTAGACATGCAATCGATTGTGTCCACACGAATATCATCTACAACAAACACAATTGTAATTAGTAAATGTAAACACCCATTCAAGCAGTCACCTGTCTCAATTAAACGGCCACATTTTAATGGTGATGAATACAGAATATATGCTGACCTTTATGTTGAAAACATCTGTATTATGATGCCTAATACAAGATTAACGGTTAATATGACAGATTATACATAAACTTTCACAAGTTGCTATATAATAAACATAATGATTAACAGTTACAGTTCTATTTGTTTTGTTCAATGACACCACTAGAGCACACTGATTTATTAATCATGGGTTACTGGAAAGTTTATTTTGTTTAATGACACCACTAGAGCTCATTGATTTATTAGTCATTGGATACTGGATGTAAAACATTTGGTCATTCTGACATATAGTCTTATATTAGAGAAAACATGCTACATTTTTCCATTAGTAGCAACATATCTTTTATATGCACCATCCCACAGACAAGACACCACATACCATGCTTTGATATACCAGTTTTGATGAAGTTGACTTTTGCATGGGGAAAGTACATAAATGTCATATTCACAGAAATGTTCGTAAAAATAAAGTTAAAACTAGCAGAGAAAGCAAGAGTGAACTATACCCCCTCATAAACACTGCACATTTCTTAAAACCTTGTTTCTATGATTTTCAAAGACTGCAATTTTAAAGAAAACTTAATTTTAAAAACTATTTGTCTGTTCTCAGCTGTACTGGTATCTGGTTATTGAAGTCACATGCTTGTCACAGTGTCTGCTGGTAAAACTCTCTTTACAGATACTTGCCAAAAATATATGTTTGTTATATGTTTTAAGTTTAACATACATACCATGATACCTTTCAGGACATCTGTTTATATATTTATTAAAACTCAGAATACAGCTTATATTTTTTAACCAAACAATTTTACCATTATAACCATTCATTTTCTCAACTTATAACATGATTGCAAGACATCATAATTGTTATATTTGTTTTTCCTAAAACATTGTCTGCTGACACTGGCTAGAGGATTCCATTTTGTAATTTGCCTTAAAATATTTAAAATCTTTTTTTGTAAATTATTTAAGTGCATGTGTTATTGAACATACATGATTTGATAAAACACTGAACAATTTTGTATTTAAAGTTTTTGCTATAAGCTATACTACTAAACGTATCACTCAATGAAACAGGTTACATAGCTAAAAATATTTACTGCTGATGCATGCTACAGTTTTTGTCGCACATGCGATAAACATAACTACTTAGCGGCCAGCTTAGTGCTCATGTGAAGCATAGAAATACTAATAAAAAGGTAGGTATTTAAGAAAAAAATTCTCAATTATACTGAATGTGCATGCAAATGTGATGACACTTTTATTACATGGGTTTTTTCTTCTTTCTAATTATACAAATTAGTATACAAATTGAACGACAGCTTCATGAATAAATCAACTGTTTTATTTATATAACATATTAGGAGCAACCCACTACATGTAATATTAATAGTTCCAATGAATATTTATTAACAATGATTACAACAAAAGTATTGCATTAATAAAGTCAAGGGAAAGAACTCTGATCAACTAGATACTGAACATGTCTTCCAGAGTTGATGAACTTATTCACCATAAAGGGAGAGAAACCAAAACAAACTGAATAATAATATATAACATCCAGCACAATGCAGCCTGGGATGTAATCTAGTGATAAAACACTCGCATGATGCAGTCAGACTAGCATAGATACCCATTAGTGGGCCCATTGGGACATTTCTCGTTCCAACCGTGCACCACAGCTGGCGTATCATAGGTTGTGGTGTGTGCCATCGAGCACACAAAGATCCCTTGGTACTAATGGAAAAATATAGGGTTTTCGTCTCTTAAGACTATACATAAAAATTACCAATGTTTGACATCCAATAAATCAATGTGCTCTAGTGATGTCTTTAGACAAAACAAACTTAACATTCTAGCATAATGCAATCATTGGCTATTCAGTGTTTCACTGCTATCACATGATACTTTTTATGTCATTTGCACAACCATGTCATTTGCACAACCCTGACAGGTAAAGAACCTGTTTTTTAACACTGGTTTAAAAATTTGCATAGCTAATGCATGGGCTTTGATACCGATATACTTTTATATGACAGTATGCTGGGGTGTTTTTTTTTTTTTTTTAATGACAGCACGTTGTTTATTATATTAGTTAGATTGTGCGACACTAAATATTTAGTCTATAATTAATGCCGTAACAGTTCACCATGTAACTAACTGACAATTTGCGTGAATGTAAGATGTGTATCCAAACAGAACAATAGTTTGCGTAAAATAGTTCACGCTTTTAAGAGAAAACTCTCCTCACATTTTAAACTATGACTACTATATGTCTAACATACCATACAGTTATTGTAACACTAATGAGCAAGAATAAAAATTACTGGCATCACATGTGTAGCAATCTGGAATATTTAAGTACACCACTGCTCAGTGATGAAGATGACGGTTTTATTATTGATTTACCAAAAGCTAATTCGAAATTGTGTGTTATTTGTGGATGTATAAAGGAAACTTTGGCTACAGATTTTGTGATAAAATCTAACTAATTGCTAATAAATTTTGGCATTCAGCTTAATCTATTTATTTTGTGTGTATTTTACCCTTACCATGTTGGGGCGAGACGTAGCCCAGTGGTAAAGCGCTCGCTTGATGTTCAGTGGGTTTGGGATCGATCGATACATCAAAGGCTGTGGTATATCCTATCAAATCTATAGATGGGATGGTGCATATAAAAGATCCCTTGCTGCTAATCGAAAAGAATAGCCCACAAACAGATGGTTTTCTCCATCAATATCTATGTGGGCCTTAACCATACATCTGACGCCATATATAACCATAAATAAATGTGTTGAGTGTGTCATTAAATAAACCATTTCCTTCCCTGACCATATTCTACAAACTTCAATATATCAGCAGGATTGTGCCAAGATCAAATTTGGTGCCTGACAGAACCAGTGTTAAAGGTACTGGATTTAAGTTACTTTTTTGCCAAGAGGTTATTGTGTATGCTTTTGAAAAGTTACAGGAAACATTACTTGACCATTACTATTGTTAGATGTTTATAACTGATGATAGTCAGAAGTGGTCAATAAGTAAACTGGTTAAATATCAATAAAAACAAAAAGGTAGAAATGTTTTTGGTTTTACATCTACCATCTATTGCACTTTAGGTGATTGCTTTATCATCGAGTTATCCTACTCATGGTATGAAGCTAGAAAATTGGTTTCTAATTTTTATTATTATTCACACTTACCTAGTACTAGCACAACAATACTAAACATCCTTAATCATAACCTACATTGCAGAATTATCTCACCTTGCCGGATGTATGACATACACCTGCACATGGGCAGACAGTATATAATTCTGCAGTGCAGATTATGACTTGGGGTCATATAGCATTGTTCTTGTGCTAGTACTAGGTAAGAATGAATAAGACTATTGCTTGGGACTGGGTCACTATACCTTCCCCTTTTCAACCAGGCCATACCTTTTGTACTTCTCAAGTAATTGAAAAGTGAATACAAGTAATTATCTAAAACCGGACTTCAAAATTTCACCAAAATTTATGTACCACAGAGAATGTGTCAGTCAGATCATTATCTATGTATTCCACACATGAATATATTGGCAGACGCCAAAATGTAGGGATTAATAAGTAATTTGGAAAAGATAGAAAAATAAAATAAAATGAATGCTGCTATGCACGTAGAAGTTCCTGATGTCATTGGGCCACATGCAGTTAACATGATTACAAAGGCATCAACATGAAAATTCCATTAGACACAGGTGAGCAGCCAACTGTTGCCAATAGAAAATGATAGCCTCTATGTTTTTTCTTTCAAAGTAAACTGTCACAAATGCAAGGTATTGATTAAACAATGAAGACCAAACAACAGAGCATGTCCTTCTAGATGTAGCCAACCTATCGTTGTATCAAGGACTGTGAAAATATGAGTGGTCCTTTGAGACTTTCATTACACCAAGAGACAGGAGAATTGGAAAAGACAGCTCATTTCATCCTACAGACTACCGGTCAAGCTTGTGAAAGACAAGAAGAAGAAGAAGAAGAAGAAGAAGAAGAAGAAGAAGAAGAAGAATGAGAAGAAGAAGCAGAAGGAGAAGAAGGAGAAGGAGACTGAAAAGGAAAAGCAGAAGAAGTAGAAGAAACAATGTGCTAGAGAGGTGTTTGTGAATAGACCGTATTTTCTGTTCCATGGTAGAGGTCTAGTTATTGGTGATGCGATGATGTACACAAGTGTAGCATCATCAACACCATCATGATGAGTTGATTAATGAAAATGTTGCATGCTGCTATCCCATCAAAATATGTTGCACGACAATACAGATACATTACAGCCTTTATTAGACTGACAAATGACATACAGTGGTCATTAAACTTGGATGATATCCACGGTCATTATCACTTATAGCGAGCCCTGCCTTGAAATTATCTTCAGCAAGTGTCACATAGTAATCAAAGTTCTAAAAATACGGTGGCCGCCACAAGGAACTACGTGTGCAACATCAAATAATCAATACCTATTATTTTACTCATGATTAATTGTTGCAATCTTTGTATGCATTATGAATCGTGTTCTACAAACCGTTACTTCCAAGTCACGTAATCATAACGCATTCACCCAATGATCAATAATTATGTACCAGACGACAACAGAACTTACAACACCAAGTTTTATTAGGATGGATCTACATGTAACATACATTAAATATGACACCTATGCATGCCTGGAGGGGAAATAACGCAGCTCTGTGGTTGAGGTTCTGTATCCTTAGTGCACTCGTATTGTATGACATCACCTTAAAGTGACAGACCCTGATTTTTAAACACCAAGGCATATTTTCCCAGTATTACAGCCATTTTTGATAACTGAAACCAAACTTTACTTAGGTATTATTGTTTAGATTATCCATTTCCGTACATCCAAAGTGTTTCTGGTGACCCTGGTGTTTTTAATATATACCAAAATGAATTTTTAATATTTTAACAAATGCAAGTGTGTCTGACAAGTAATGGTTATGGAGACTAGCTGTAGTCTATTTTTAAGAGTATTTCACCTTTTCAAAGTCACAGACTCTAGTTTCACTCTGTTGTGAACATTATCCAGATGTGTTACACGTTTGAAGATTAATTAAATGCAGCGTCCATTTTTCCAGGGTCTGTGACTCAACCAAAGTCTGCTAACATGATTTTGTACATCACACATCCATAAATAGTCCAGAACATTTTTGGAATACAAGGAATTTTGAAATGCAGTGAAACCTGTCTAAACTGGACCCTGAATAAACTGGAATGCTGTCATGTTTCATGGTAGCAAATTGTTCTAAAATTCTAAAACACGACCCTGTAAACACTGGATCTTGTCTAAATCGGAAAAACAGTAGGTCCTCGGTGTGATTCGGTTTAAACAGGTTCCACAGTTCATGAATAAAGTTGTATGATTTTAATGGGATATCAAGGCCATGGAAGGTACTGTCCTGTCTAGGAAAAAGGAAATAAAATATCTCTTGCTGATGAAAAGTTCCTCTCATTCTCCAGATAAAATTATGGACAATGAGCTACATACGGTTTTAATTTATTTTACTGAATACATTGTATTCCCAATAACAAGTAAAAAGTGTTATTACCAGTTTTCCTTATGTTAAGTGCTATAAAGCATCTTACAAAATATATACCTGTTCTTATTAAACATTCCTAACTTCATCTGAAAACAAGGACTTCTTATTTATGACGTCATTCTACAGTTTTCAGTATGTATACAATCGATCAAATACAGAAAATCATACAAAGTGCTTCATTATTCAAGACAATTTTAACTTGTCCTTTTTCCTTTTGAACAAACATCATTTTTAATTAAGGATTTTCAATATTTTTTTTATAAAACTAAAACAACCTCTATTGAAAATAAGAACATGCGTAATGTAATCTCCTGATATTGAACTAGAAGTTGGCAGCACACTTTTTCCAATGGTTTATTATAAAATTACCCTTTAAATACCAAACAGCTAGAGTTTAAAATGTGCCGAGGTCTCGTAATGTAAAACAGCTCTCTCCTTTCTCCGATCTAGAAAGTGACAGGAGAAGCAACCCAAATTATAATCAATTCATATGGCAAAGATCTTATTTATTTTCAGGTAGGACAGATCTCTGAAAATTGCAAGAAAAAGTTTGCTTTGTTTAATGACACCACTAGAGCATACTGACATATTAATCATTGGCTATTGGATGTCAAACATTTGCTAATTTGGACATAGTCTTAGAGAGAAAACCCACTACATTTTCCATTAGTCTTTTATATGCACCATGGTAGTATATATACCAAGGTCTTTGATATGACAGTCGTGATGTATTGGTTGGAATGAGAAATAGCCCAATGAACCTACTGGTGAGGTTCAATCACAAACCAACTGTGTATCAAGTGAGTGCTTTTCCACTGGACTATGCCCTCCCGAAAATTACTAGAACACTATTTTCATGTCTGCGCAGTGCTTGCATCATTTACATGGTTAGCGGGCAGCATAGCCCAGTGGTACAGTGCCCGCCTGATGCGCGGTCGGTCTAGGATCGATCCCCGTCAGCTAACCACTGGGGTATTTTCTCGACATAACCGTATGTCCGACGCCGATATAACCGTCATTGTAATGTGTTGAGTGCGTCGTTAAAAAAAACAAAAAAACAACAACATTTACATGGTCATAACAGGTTATACAGAAAGGAAATGGGTTTTGCATAATGAATAAATGGCTTGTGCTATTTTTAATTCTCAAAAGCATGCAGGACTGTACCTACATGTACCAGTGTTCAATACCAGACAAGGAGCACTGGTTGGAACGGGAAATAAACCAATGGGTCCACCAAGCAAGATGGGATTCTCGCCTCGGTGTTGCAGTGGTTAAGCCATCGGACTACAGGCTTGTAGATACAGGGTTCGCAACCCAGAGTGAGTTCTTAAGGGCTCAATGGGTAGGTGTGAGGCCACTACACCCTCTTCTTTCTCACTAACCTCTAACAATTAACAACTAACCCACTGTCCTGGACAGACAACCCAGATAGCTGAGGTGTGTGCCCAGGACAGCATGCTTAAACCTTAATTGGATATAAGCATGAAAATAAAGTTGAAACAAACAAAATTATCCAACTCCATCAAAATTTTATCACTAAGCTATATCCACCTATCTCCCAAGCCCTGGCCCAAAGTTTCATCAATGCCACAACTGTTCTTTTTTAAAATTAAATTTTCATCACTTTTCAAGCCGACACTGATATGGGTGTTTTTTTCCCATTATGTGAACTGAATTTGTGACAGGACTTTAGTTCCACTTATCAAACTCTTTTATCTCCCTTTATAATGAAATGTCTGCCAACTTGGGAATACATTTAATAAAATATTTCAGTGAACTGTTGCGAAACCAACTGCAGCCTTAAAGTAAAGTCTATGGGTTATAAATAAAATGCATATATGTACTGGGTTTCTGTCAGACTGTAAAATGGGTATTGCATCATACCCAATTTTAATTTTTTAAGTTGACCTTTTAAAAAAATTAACGACTCCTTATAATTACTGTATGATTTTCTTAACCATAAGCTTTTTTTTTTGGGGGGGAGGAGGCTCTTCATACCCACTATTCATTCATCGCACACATTGTAAATATTCAATTTCATAGCGCAATACCCAAACATTTCTTTTTGGCAGAAACAGTGATTTTATATATATATAATTATATATATGTATGGTCTGGCTTTATTGGTTTTTTTTAGATTTATGTTTTTGGGGGTGTTTTTTTCACAGGCTCCATTAAAAAATAAATTAACATTCATTAAGATGTTCATTCATATTCTCAATGTACATGTAAATGGCCAATCTCTATAAAAATTATTTAAAAAAACACATTTGACTATTTCAACACTTTGAGAGTTACTGGAAACCAGCTGCAACCAAAAACCTACTTCAATATAATTTTTTGAAGAAAAAAACCCTCCCAAAAACAAAAACAAAAAACATGTAAATAAGATTACATACAACAGCTTTTGATATACAATGATAGATCACCGAGTTGGGATGGGAGTAAAAGTAGCATATATCAAGGAAAACCAATTATACCACCCATTTAAACATGCAGTCTGTACAAAAGTAATCTACCACTGAACTGTATATCGGACTCCACTTCAGTCTATTCTTAAAAATATCCTTATAATAAAAATTAACCAGCATTAAGCAACGATCTTACAAGAGTTACTTTCTAATCCTTGAATGAATGAATGAATGAATGAATGAATGAATGGTTTAAGGACACCCCAGCACAAAGAACGCACTTGTAAGCTATTGGATCCTCGACCGTGGTTATTTATCTGGATTTAATTAACATAAATCAAGCCATTCTATTTGAACCATGGGTTAGAAAATTTAAAATAAAAACTTCCACAGTATCTTTAAAATATCAAATTTACACCAAAGAGACCCCAGTGCCGTCCCAAGTGCACGGGGATCAATAACGTATTACAGATAATGACAAGGCTACACTACAACAACACCAGTCTATTTCAGCGGCCTGACAAGTACTCCCGAAGCCACCACCGACTAAAGCCACATTACCACATGTACCCACACGTCAGTTTACGCCGTAAACAATAAAAAAGCCTACCTGATCCGATTTAACGTCACTCTCAGTTGAAAGACAAAAAGTATGTTGGCAACAACAACAATCACACCTCAAAAAAGAAGAAAATAAAAATAACCTGGTACAGTGGTAGTGATTATGTGAGTCCTTATGCTACAGTTTGGCCTGCTAGTGAAATATTAATACCTCTGGTCTTCTATTGATTTTACCAAAGTAACTTTGTATTGCTATGGACCATGGAAGTGTTCTCATATAAATAGTACACAAATCAACTCAATTATTTACTCCCATACATGGCTTGTAGCTAATTACTGTGAAAGGAGGTCTGGTAGAAAGGAAAACTTAAGAGTGCATGGATCAGATTCGGTGTATCACCAATTCACATCTCGTCAAGTGTCACATCCTAAACGCCAGGAAGTGAATCATGCCAAGTTTCAGTGGTAAACACGTACTGATACGTTCCCCTGGTCCAGTTACTAATCTGTTTATCATTTTCACCATTACTCAACTTACTGTTAATAATTCTTTCATCAAAGTAATATGGAATTCATATCCTAAAATACTTTCTGACTGTTACTTAATTTCAACAATGAAAAAGAAATAACAATTAAAAAAAACAAAAAAATTCAATGATGACATATTTTCCCATTGTTTTGAAATAATACAAGTCTAATAATATATAAAATAAGTCAAAGATATCAGTTATTAATGTTTTTTTTAATTTGAAGACTTCCACTAAAAACAAACCCCAAACAACATTCACTGTCATATTTTCTTTTGTTCCATTGTTTTCAAATTGTAAGTCTAATTTGTATTTCAACTGTTAAAGTTTGTTCCTGAATTCATCACGAGGGAAAGCATGAAGTAATTTGTTTGTATACTCAACATCAACAAAATAAAATGTTATTTCAAGGTGCAGGGCCCGTGCTTATAAAACTTAAAGTGTAGACTTTAATAAAGTCCAGACTTTACCGTAATGCTATTTGAATGGCGTTGCCATGATGTTAAAGTCTGGGCTTTATTAAAGTCTAGACTTTTAGGTTTATAAGCACAGGGCCAGATCCAAATTTTAACTCATAAAACACAAGGGAGTGTGACGTTAAAACCGGAAAATATCCGTAAACAGAAGACTAAAACTCAAACCAATAACCACTACTTCTCAGACACATACGTTTTTTTAAATATGAAAAATGCGTTTTGTGATATTAAAAACAACAGGATGACCAGAAACACTTCAATTATATGGAAATGGATAATCTAAACAATAAAATCTAAGTGATGTTTGATTTCAGTGCTCATGAACGGCTCTAACAGTGAAAAATATGCTGTAGTGTTTAAAAACTAGGGTCTGTCCCTTAATTTAACCATGTACATATATGCACAGAGACAAATGTTGCAGCAGACCCACCAGAGATAACATAATTAGTGACTTCCTCTCCTTCCCCACAAATCAATTGTGGAACAACCCTAACTTTATTAATATTAATATTATACAAGATTCATTTTTAAAAACCCATCAAGACATACAATTTTCTTCTGCATAAGAATTTAAAAAAAAAGAAAAAAGAAAGAAAAGTCTTATAAAAAATTAAAGTGGTCAAACCTTATGTCAAACAGTCTACGACTCTTATTATTGAATGCAGTATCCTTTGTTCTTCAGTCATGCAAAACTCTTATCCCGATGGCAAGTCTATGATCTGTTGCATGCATGCAGAAAAGAAAAGCAATGGTTTGACAGTCCCGAGTTAATAAACGTTGTTCAATTGCATGGTTTATGGGTGCCTCCTAGATACACATGTGATGTACATTCCTGATGCCCGACACCAGTTGTCTGGACACAATGCCCGCTATAAACACATCCATGAAAATACTTCACCGTGGCCCTCAGTCCAGGCTGTTGATAGCAGCGTCTCTTAGGGTATTATGTCAGGTAACGTTTGTCACAGGTGAGTTAACGAGAGGTAGATTACACCTGAGTGATACCTGTTACTTGTTCAATGAGCTGATTAGTCGAGGTATGGCAGCCTGACTCATTACCTATTGAATACGCTTAGGTATTTTAAATGTATAAAAATAGAGAAAATAATGGCATATAGAAAAATACTTAATTCAGAACAGTTCATGTCAAACAACATTTATTGATATGTAACTAATAGAAAATAATATAGAAAATGACTTCAATAACAATAACAACCATTCTTTACAAGTTTAGTTTGTAAAACTAAATTAATTTATGCATATAAAAAAAAAAAAAAGAAAAAAAGAAGTAGTTTATCTACTGCTATAAATAAATACACAAAGAAAATCAATTATTTATTGTATACTATTATAGAATCTATTTTATATTAAAAAAATATACTGACTAACAAAAAACCCCAAAATACCAGTGCTACAAATTGGTATACTATAGGTATGGAGCACTAGCTGAAACAAGTTTGTTTTGTTTAACAACACCACTAGAGCATACTGATTAATGAATCATTGGCTATTGGATGTCAAACATTTGGTATTTCTGACACGTAGTCATCAGAGGAAACCTGTTACATTTTTCCTAATGCAAGGGATCATTTATATGCACCATTTCAGACAGGATAGCATATACCATGACTTTGATATACCAGTCATGGTGCACAGACTGGAACGAGAAATAACTCAATGGGCTGACCGAAGGGGATCGTTCAAAGACGGACTGCGCATCAAGCAAACACTTTACGACTAGGCTATGTTCCATCCCAGCTGGAACAACCCAGAGGGTTCACGAAAGAGTATATTAATCCCATGTTACATAAATATTAATGCTCTCCAAGTTTAAAGAGTTCTGTACCATTATAACATGTTCCCAACCTAGTAGTCTTTTTTAAAGACTACCATTACACATATATATATGCAATATATTTTCTTGTTTAAGATATCAAGATTTGTATATTAAATATGTTTCTGGTCATTCAAATGTTTGCAGTAATCCAAATTAAGAGTTCATTTCCAAATAATTTTGTATGCATGAAAAAAATATATATCTTAGGAAATAAAAAGAAATTTAAGACCAATTTTCAAACAAGTATACACGATCAGAAATAACTGGATATAAAGTCAATTTCATTTTAGTGGTAAAAACGGCCACATTAGATGGAAACATCTGACAACAGCAGCTAACTTTCATTTTTTCATTTTCAATATTGTTTAACGTGCACATTCAGAGCAAGCTGTTATAGCGCACGCCGGTCTTGGGCACACACCTCAGCTATCTGAGCTGTCTGTCCAGGACAGAATAGAAATTAGTGAGTTAGTTGTTATTGTTAGTGAAAGAGAAAAGAGGGTGTAGCGGCCATACACCTACCCATTGAGTCCTTAAAAACTCGCTCTGGGTGGGAGCCGGTACCGGGCTGCGAACCCAGTACCTACCAGCCTGTTGTCCGGCGACTTAACCGATACGCCACCGAGGCCGGTAGCAGCTAACTTGGGACAGTGCCTTTAAATATAGCAGCTAACTTGGGATAGTGCCTTTAAATATAGCAGCTAACTTGGGACAGTGCCTTTAAATATAGCAGCTAACTTGGGACAGTGCCTTTAAATATAGCAGCTAACTTGGGACAGTGCCTTTAAATTCTAACACTGGACCACATCCCAATCTCTAGCTCCAATTAACAGTTATCATGTTCAAGTATTCATTATAAACAATATTATCAAGTGCATGTGCAATATCATGTGTAATGTCACCAGGGACACTACAATATATATTATCATTGCATTTATACATGAATATTTGGATATTTGTTACAACAAACAAGTGGCATTAAAGGAAGGAAATGTTTTATTGAACGATGCACCCAACACATTTTATTTACAGTTATATGGCATCTGACATATGGTTAAGGATGACATGGATATTGATGAGGCTATATATATGACAGCCATGTAATGTACATACCCTTGAATGTCACATGCATGACTGCTGTCTATAGACTTAAATACAATTTAAAATATATTATTTCATGATAAAATAACAGTGAATACGCTGAAATAAATAACTGATTTTTTTTTTTTAATTGGACTTTTTGGTTTATTTTATTAACTTTTTGGTATTATTATTGTTCTTGGGTGGGTTTTTTTATGGAGCTACAAGTACCATATACAGGACCACTGCAGTCGCATGCGCAGCTAATTTGTCATTTGATAATATGGATCAATCAAATATTTACTACTTATTTACTATGGTATATATATTTCTGCTGTGTATATAGTCAGCCTGATCAACACAGGATAGCACATATCACAGCCTTGGATGTATCAGTCGCCATGCACTGTGCGAGAATTAGTACAATGGGCCCACTGACGGGGATCGATCCCAAACCAACTGCACATCATGTGAGTGCTTTACCACTGGACTACATCTCGTCCCAAGTGGTATTAAATGCATAATAATAATTGATAAAAATTAAATAAGAACAAATCCGTTTTAATAACTATGGCCTCAAGACCAAAACGTCTGTCTAACAAAATATTACCTGAACAAATATAATCTGATTAGTCCCTAAGTACTTTATTAAAAAAATAAATGAATTATGGCAATGGTCCATAATTCAAAAACTAAAATTGCCAATGAGATGACATGGGTTTCGTTTCAGCATGGTTCAGTTAAGGTGATGTGATAGCTAGATTTGGTTTCCAACAATTACTGTAATTTTTATTTATTATCCATTTTTAGGGAAATAAGGTCCCTAAATCTTAAAGCATCTAATGAAAAAAGTGGCTTCCAGTGAAGACAAATTATTTCATCACACATAGGTTATTAATACCAAATAGTAATGTCAGTTACTAAATGCACCATTTTACCATTTGTTTTGAGGCCATAGTTATTAAAACTGATATCAAAGGTCCACAGGAATAACCTGTGATGTTACATTTTCATTAAGGTGATATTTTTTAAATTTTAACGTTTACAACTCTGCAATTGCTGAATATTTATGCCAAAGAAAGTATAATTTACCAGCTACTTTTAATGGCCTACCACAATTATAGTCATTTCATCTAGTATATCATAGTGACCTTGACATACGCCACAGTTATAATGCTGACCATCTGTTTGGACATATATAGGTTATCTGTATATATATACATGTATATAAATATATATATTGAAGGTTTTTCAGGTTTGCCATTGATTCCCAGTCTGAGGACAGGAAGATAATTAATAAGAACCAAAAGTCTTACCACACACGTTCAGCGGGGACAAACTGTAGCAGTGTTAGTGTGACACACATTTCCACAATTATGACAGTTGCTACGCGACACATAACCTTTTGCAAACTTTTGCATGTTCAAGTTGACAGCCCCACAAACAGAAGAGGCCATAAATTGGCTACAAGTGATCTGAGCTATATTATTAGTTTTCTGTTGACAAACTATGGACGTAAATGCCGTCCATCAAGCAGCAAGAGTTTAGTGTTGATCAAGACAATCACCTGGCTTATAGAAAACAATATGATCCACACACCTTTTGAACAGTTTTGATTTGGTTTATACATCTTTCCCCAAAACAACAGACCATCACTATGTGAAAACTGATACCAAATATGAAAATCATTCACTAAAGGGATTCATGGGCTTAGAGGCAATAAGATAAATTTTTACTGGCAATTAAGTTTAAACCATCCTACACACAGCTAGAAAAGCACATACCACAACCTTTGACCAATTGTGTGGTACACTGGATAAAATTTAGAAGAAAAAAAAACCCAATCAGTTCAATGCATCCACCAAGGTGGTTCGATCCTTCGCTTATCCAAATCCGATTAGGCAAGCTTTAACACTGAGTTTAACCAACTGTTGACATAAGTCAAATGCCTGAAAAGTCAGAAGGAAAAGGACCAGATATAGCTCAGTAGTAGAGCCATATAGTCCTCAGATGTGGTGCATTGGGTTATAGGATCAATTGCCCATGGTGGACCCGTTGCTGTTTTACCCACATCTCAGCTTGTTCTCCCTTCATTGGTATATCAAAGACTGTGGTCCCGTTGTAAGATCACAAGCTATACTGCTTCAGGTATCTAAAAGGAGTAATCTGACAATGAGCACTTTTAGTTCAAAGCATGTGCACTGGCCTGTGATCAACGTTTGATCAGACAAAAAAAAAAAAAAAAAGTTTTGTTTAACGACACCATAAGAGCACACTGATCTATTAATCATCGGCTATTGGATGTCAAACATTTGGTAATTTTGACGTCTAAGAGGAAACCACTACATTTTTCCATTAGTAGCAAGGGATATTTCATATGCACCATCCCACATACAGGATTGCACATCGCACAGCCTTTTATATACCAGTACTAGTGCACTGGTGGAAACGAAAAATGTGTTAATGAGCCCACCAATGGGGATCGAGCCTAGACAGATCATGCAACGGCGCACATCATGCAAACGCTTTACCACTGGGCTACGTACCGCCCCCTTTATCAGACCAATTTATGTAACATTAACTAAAATTACACACTGACATAAAGGTCTGTGGCAGACATAACATTACTTTGATGAACACCAAATAGCCCTATATACATGCTGTTTTAAAGTGTGCCAGAATGTTAGAAAAACCATCATTTCTTTTATACAAGACAGAAATAAAAAGTAACTTGTATTGTGCTTCGCATTCAAGAAGACAAAAATAAATATTATTGCAATTTAAATCCACTCCCAAACACAAATGCATAATGATTACCAATAGAGCCTTATTACAACTGTAAAAACTAAGAAATAGCTCAGATGTGTTTTTTTTAAATGGACAAAAAGACAGTTTCAAATTAACCTATTATAAAGATGTTCATGCTTCGATGATCACACATGCCACCCAGCAAGTTCATGCATGAATGAACATCATGTTGACAATCGACTCAAGCACAACAGAAAAATCTTGTTGATCAATATCACAAAGACCAACATCACTTTAGGACGCATTTGAACAAATGTAACGATTATCATTCTGTCTGAGATTTCACGGAATCTCGGCTCTACTCATCCATAAGGTTTTGGAATTTTGGTTGAAAATAGAAGTTTTGACCAATTTTAATATAAAATTTGTAGCACCGTTTGTATTGTACTGTATTACTCAAATATAGAAGCAAGTAGTGCAGTATTACTTATTGCGGCTAGTATAAATTTCTCATTAAACCCACTGGCAGACTGCCAGATTCTAGCTCGACTCTTCTATGTGAAGGTAAAATTGTATCATATATATGCTCCGTGCTTGTATTTACAACCACATTCCATTAATAAGTAATTTAGTCTTCGTCTTTCGTTTAACAATACCTGCGCATATTTCGAACACTGGTTATTTGGTGTCTTAACAAATAGGTTTTATTCTGACACATAAACATAGGAGAAAATTCACTGAGCACTACTAAAATGCTGCAATGTTACATAGGACAAAACAGGACAATGATTAATAAAATTTAAAAAATCTGTTTTCTATTAAAGATTAGAGATTATGTACATGAGATGTCATCTTAAACATGATTTTAACAATACAAAATATGAAAATTATTTTTAAAATACTAAACATGCAAGAAAGCACTTCCAAGAATTAATTAATACATGCTGAAACACATTTTATAAAACTACACATAGTAACACAGCTTGTAAGAAAAAAAATGGACAGGTAATACTTCAATATATAAAATTGTTGATAACAACTGACAACATGCTATTCAAAAATAACAATTATTAAAATAGATATACATACATGTTATCTATAACACATTCCATTAACCATGCAAAAACAAATAGTGAAATAAAACATCCACAAATCATATTAACTATGGCATGCTAAAACTCAGTAGTTTTTAACTAGTTTTACATGCTGTATAGAATTAAACTGGTAATTATTAGGATCTACTTAACATGATGGACTCCTACTACTCAATATTAATACCTTGCCTGGCTGTCAATATGGGTAAATTGATAAACAAAATATTTGTTTGCATAGTTGTATTAAGGTACTTGCAACACTTTGGGTATTAGGGTACTTGCATACAACTCGGACACCCCTCCCTTCTGAAAAGTCCCCAAAACCCTAGGAAAAACACAAAGTTGTAATAATAATCTTCATGTAGGTCCACTATTGTAATAAAAAGGAAACATTTTATTTAATGATGCACTCAACACATTTTATTTAAGGTTATATGGCGTCAGACATATGATTAAGGACCACACAGATATTGAAAGGAAACCTACTGTCACCACTTCATGGGCTACTCTTTTCTAGTAGCAGTAAAGGATCTTTTACATGCATCATCCCGAAGACAAGATAGTACATACCACAGCCTTTGTTACACAAGTTGTGGAGTGCTGGCTGGTACGAAGTAGCCCAATGGGCCCACCAATAGGGATTGATCCTAGATCGATCGCGCATCATGTGAGTGCTGTACCACCGAGTTACATCCTGCACCCACTATTGTAACAAGGAATGATCAACTTGTGTGGAATGCAGTTTGACAATGTCTATTTTTAGCACACCACACACAGTTGACATCACATACATGTATTATTTATGGGGGAAAAAAAAACAACATCTTTGTACAAATGAGGATACTTAATCACAACAGAAATCAATCTTTGGGGACAAATTAACCTGTACTACAAAGCCACCTGTCTTATGGTTACCTTACTATTGTTTTAAAGCATCTAATACAGCTCTAATTAAACTGTATTTGGCAGCCACCTGTCTTGAGAGGCCACTTATCTCATTTAGCAATTTTGACAGAACTTGTATGTACCGAAAGAACCAGTTTTAAAGATTAGTATTCATGTACATACATGTGTACTAATACACAATCAATTAAGATACATGCACCGGCATACACTCAGTTCAACTATAATCACTCGACCAAAATCCACTGAAGGTTATTTTTAAAAAGCTCATACACAGGACTCAGCTAGTGTACATCTACAATAACATGTTTGTCTTCCATGGGTTTCTTGTTTTTGATGTACACAGATACAGAGTGGAAACAGTTAATTATTGATAAACTCATTTTATTCCCAGTTGCAATCCAATCATCTAAATATGTAATGTACACAAACATGATCTACATGTAGAATAATAATATGGTACAATAAAAAAAAAAAAAGCTCTGAAAAAAATATTTGAAAAAAGAAAAAGCATTTGTTTTGAAAACCAATGTTTGTTTAACAACACCTCAGCATATTGTTAAAAGTCTGTTTTTGTTTAATGACACCACTAGAGAACCTATTTTTTTTTAATCATCAACTATTGGATACATGTCAAACAGTTGGTAATTTTGACAGAGGAAATCCACATGTTTTTCCTTTAGTAGCAAGAGATCATTTATATGCACCATCCCACACAGGATAGAACATACCATGTGGCCTTTGCTATATAAATATATACAACTCATGATGCACTGGCTGGAACCTCAGCATATTGTTTTATCAATGGTGATCAGTTGTTAAACTGGTCTAGAGCATTAAAAAAGCATACATGCCATGTTACAAACATGTGCTACCACTTTGAATTAGAAATAGTCTTTCTGTGCTACCGCTTTCAGTTAGAAATAGTCTTTCTGTGCTACCGCTTTCAATTAGAAATAGTCTATCTGTGCTACCGCTTTCAATTAGAAATAGTCTTTCTGTGCTACCGCTTTCAGTTAGAAATAGTCTATCTGTGCTACCGCTTTCAATTAGAAATAG
>JAECMU010111403.1:22497-35106 GCA_016106625.1 Dracogyra subfuscus
TAGAAATAGTCTTTCTGTGCTACCGCTTTCAGTTAGAAATAGTCTATCTGTGCTACCGCTTTCAGTTAGAAATAGTCTATCTGTGCTACCGCTTTCAGTTAGAAATAGTATTTCTGTGCTACCGCTTTCAGTTAGAAATAGTCTATCTGTGCTACCGCTTTCAATTATAAGTTTTTCTCTACAAGTTGGTACAGCAAATAATTTTGGCTTTGACCAGAATCAATGCAGGTCAGGTCAGATAATAGGGCTTTATGTGCACATTCAGAGCAAACTGTTGTAGTGCATGCCTGCCCTGGGCACAATAGCTGCCCTCGCAAGCTGAAGATCTTTAAATGGTGCTAGGCAAGCAATCTACACTTAAGGAGGTTGTATGTAGTCCAGGCATGCTGATTACCTGAATAGTAATATACTATAATATAATCAACTTTGAACCCACCACCTCATCCCAACCAGTATCTAATGTGTAGTGAAACCCAATAAACCACACCGCAGGACCAACTAAAAGGTCCAGTTTAGAGAGATTCTGTTCTGAATTCTGTAGTGACAAAAACGGTCAGCAATTTCTTTTTTTTGAGGGAATGCTAGTTAACTTTACTGACTGGTTAGGTTTTGAGTAGTTTTACAGTATATCAATGTGCGCTGTTAACTTCTCTGATTCTTTAAACCAAAGATCAAGCAATCATATTTTAAAATAATTAATGACATTATCCTTTCTTTCCTACTACCAAGCTTCATCGTATTCTAGCTAGCTTACTCGTCTAGATTATTAGATTACATAACTTTCATGTACGTGCGGTCAATAATAAAGTAATATGATACATCAGTATTAATTACTTCTATTACTAGTATTAGCGTATTCTAATGACTGTTATATATAAATTAATTGAATTTGCTCTAATCTCTGAACAGAAAGCTTTTACATAGAGAATGATAATGAAAATTGGGAGTCAGTATAAGAAAACTGGACTACAGGCTGGTAGGTACAGAGTTCACAGCCCAGTACTGGCTCCAACCCAGAGAGAGTTCTTAAGGACTTAATGGGTGTGTGAAAAGCCACTACACCCTCTTTTCTCTCATTAACCACTAACCCACTGATGTGGACAGCCCAGACAGCCGAGATGTGTGCCCAGAACAGCGTGCTTAAACCGTAATTGAATAAGTACAGAAATAAATCGAAATGAAATGGCATCTATAAAGACTGTAAATTAATACTGGTCAACAAATCAATCTTTAAAAAACAAAAGAAGCAAAAAACCCATCTACCTTATTAATAGTATTATCTGTACTGTCAATACTGGATTTCCCAAATTAAAAATTGAAATTGAAATTGTTTTTTTCCTAAATGTATCAAATACATGTATAATCTGGAACATAGCATGCAATCACAAAATTAGTAATAAAAAAGAAACAATTATTCTTAGTTTTTAGCCTAGTTATGTATTCGCCATTTCTACAAATTCCGAGATGTATGCAATAAAAATAAATCACGTACCAGTATTTCTTATACAATATAATCTATTACATCTGTACATACATGCACAAAGCATACAACTTTCAATTTCACCACCGTCAACGTCAGGTATTAGTTAATGCATGCGATCAACCGCAGAACTTCAGAAAGCATGCTCAAATGAAGGAAAATGTAAAACCCCACTCTGGTTTCCAGCACATTCTCAAGCAAAAATGTCGGCACCAACACACGCATGCATGAAAAACACTGGACGTTAAGAGATGCGTAATAGCCAGGCACGTCAACAACACCACTCAAAACAAAAGCACATACCTATTAAATCCGTGGCCACATTTGAAGGAGAAACTGTAACACAATGCAACTAAATGAAAGCATTATCTAAAAGGTCAAGATGAATACAATACGATTTTAAACTAAGTATTAATTACCTAAAATGTAAAGATAACTGTAAAATGAAAGCATTATCTAAAGTTGAAAGGTAATTCAATATGGCTTTAAACAAAGATAAGATGAATTTATAATCAGAATGTGTATGCATGTTGTTGAAACTTGTGTAACAGACTTAAAACAATCATGCAATATTTATGACCACTTGTAACATGTATTCTTAAGAAATTGAATACATTCAGAGATAAATATAAGATGCAAGAAACAAATGAGAACATGCCACAATTGATGTGAATAATATATATATATATACACACACACACACACACATACATATGAAGGGTCCACAGGAATAACTTGTGATGCCAGTGAGGTTTTCTTATTTTAAAATTTATAAATGCAATCATAGAATATTTGTACCAAAGAACGCATAATTTACCAACATATTTTAAAGGCCTACCATAATTATAGGTTTTTAAATTATTTGGTGCATCATTGTGACCCTGACATATAAAACCATTATAATACTATCTATTTGGATATCATAGGTTATTCCTGACCATTATAATCAGGCTGCAAAATGACCGGGTTCGCATTGCAAAATGTGATGCATAATCTTGCGATCGCGATACAATATTCTAACAATGATTAGCAGTTTGCGATGCATATTTTTTGCAGCCAAACTAAATTAGCGCCTAGCCTAGTTTCCAGGGGTTTTAGAAGTGGCGTTACGGCCTCGATCTGCATTACAAATCTATTGAGATCGCGACGAAAACAATGATTCGCCAATGATAAAACGTGGTTGGCTTTGACTTAGCACTGTACGGTACCTTGACCTTGATGCCTATATCGAAACTAACAGCAAATAAAATTCCACCAAACGTTTTCATAGCAAACAATCAACAACATAATTTAGGCTAAAAGATATATTGGTTTAAAAATCGGTAAATTAGAATTTTATAAAAGTGCTAATCAAAATCCAGTAGTTGCTATTCAATTCTTCATCCAGTAGGAAAAACTGCTAATCAAAATTTTAAAAACAAATTGCACCCTGATAATACTGTCTATCTATTCTATTTGGACATCATAGGTTATTCCTGGCCATTATAACACTGACTATTTGGACATCATAAGGTTATTTCTGACCATTATAATACTGCATGAATATCTATTCTATTGAGACATCATAGGTTATTGTAGTGGACCCATCATCAGTTTTTAGCCAAACAATGTAATCATGTAAGCTATAACAATTGCATTATCAAAGTATTATTTTACAGTGTGATCAAAGAAATTTATATATTCTGGAATGCTATATGCCTCTTCATGCCATGGTATAAAATACATCAAATAGAATGCTACATGAAGATACTGGATTATGCTCTAGTGTAACAGGTAAGGTGCGCATTATTATAAACAGGAAATCCTCAATTATTACCAAAATTATAACAGCTATGCAAATATAACAAAATATGTAAAGTTATAACACAAAATCAGCCTTGAAATTCGGACAAGTTTGCTACGGCAGTTAAATGCCGTCCCAAATCAATTTTGCAACGGCACTACGACAGCAATTTTAAAGAAAGATTAATGCTGTCAAAATTATTCATATATGATCCATTGGTGTAATAATATGTTAAAACATAACATCTCAACTTTACTTTCGTAAGTTTTTATACTGGAATAAACCAATTTATATTACTTAAGGAAACTGAGCTACACACGATAATAAATTTATGCTTCTCTGTGGGATCTGTAATTGGACAGAGTTCAGAAAGAAATGCCTACAGACTTTTCACCACTCACAGATTTGCAACGGCAATGAAATGCTGTCGCAAATCAAGTTTGCGATAGCTTTTGACGGGGCATTGCCGATTGCCGCCGCTGAAAATGCAGATCTTATGATCTGTTTTGCCAGAAAATAATTTTTAAGGCACATAATAAAAAATAAAGCAGACTGAAATTATCCTTTACTTGAGGATCTGGGTTTGAAATGTTTTGGAATTTGACCTTGTATTTCATTCACTTTCAGTGTGCGATTTTGGTTTAAAAAGTCTCATAAGGACTCCCTGTTTGCAAATCTTTAAGAGCCCCCCAGCGAGCCGTGCTGTGCATCTCCAGTAGAACAGATGATAGGCTAAATGTTTTGCATGAAACACCGGAAAAGATTGCTATTCAAGGCTGGGTTTTCCCAGGATTTTGAGATGCATGTTGAATGTAATTTTGAAGAATCAATGTAATTTGTACAAATATTTTTTATGAGCAATGTGAGCTCATATGTTAGCCAAGCTAGAAAGACCTGCATAATTTTTCTGAGCATTGGACTCCCAGACTGTCCTCAAAATTGCACACTGACTTTAGGATACATAATTTTACCCTCAACACCCTCTGGCAAAAAAACCCACCTGCTTTAGACCATACAATATATTATGGTTAACATGAATTGATGCACGTACAAAGCATTTCTGGTGACAAGCTACATATGTTTTGTTTACACCAGTTCAACAATGGTTGAAGCACATAGCAATCCCGCAGGCAGTTTCCCTTTCACCCGAGAGATAATTATTCAGATTGATCAGATCAACACACACACATACAGAGAACAATAAGAAAGCCAGATATCTGCACGTGGTCCGTGTAAACACCAATTGGTTATGGACCGTGTCTGGACATGGGAAAGCCAATTGTGTTGTATTCACAGTACATGTAAATAATGAGCTTCAAGAAGAACAATTATCTATATTAACATGGTTAAAATTATACCTTATTGATGCCTACAGTAGGCACCACATATAATAAATATTGACATACAATACATGTAAAATTGTATTATGTACAGTGTCCTGTTCAAAAGAATATTCTCATGTTTATAGTACTCACTCACACTCTCACTCCATCCCTCTTTCTCCAAGTTAAAAGTTTGTTTTGTTTAATGACAACACTAGAGCACATTGACTTATTAATTATCCACTATTAGATATAAAACATTCCAATAATTCCGATGGTCTTTTAGAGGAAACCTGCTAAATTGTTCCATTACATGCAAGGGATCTTTTACATGCACCATCTTATCTCTAGGCAGAATAGCACATGCCACAGCCTTTGATATACCACCACTGGAATACGTCCTGGTCTACAAGCACTCTTAAAGAATACTTATTTATTGTGACACCATTTTATGATCTGGGAAAATGTGGGTAGGCATTCCAAGTCAATATATAATTCTTACTGTGTATATACCTCTAGCTATAATTACCTACTTGTATATTACACAAAGTGCAAGAGAGCAAAACAAAAAAAATAAAAAAAATACATTAGAGTTTATAAAATTATGGCACATAATAATATATGGACCTATACTCTCCATTGCCTCAAGTATTGTATAATATTTGATTGGCCGAGCTATAGATACTTAATATAACAATGTACTGATGCATCACCGTGCTATAACCTCACCGTGGTGGAGGGGTGTAACATTCTCTTTGAGAATGGCCAATACAGCAAAACTGAAATTTTGAATAAAAGTCTGTATCTATCTGTGGTATTTGTATTTTTGCACAGTTCTTTACAATGTTTTTATTTAAATCTTTTATTTTGATATTGATAATCACCTTATTTATTTGCATTACCATAATTCCAATAGCCGATATATTTTTTGTGCTGGGGTGTCGTTAAACATTCATTCATTCAAAGGTTTTCAACTTAACAATTAATCTGTATTTAGATTAAAATAATTTGAAATGCATTTCTGAATATGCACAACCCGTTACCAGCTATTTTAATCACTTCACTAAAAATACCTTGGTGTGCAAAATTAGAATTTCGAGAGATACACAGCCCAGAGACAACAATTTTTATCTTGTATCATAAATTCGGCTTGTCAAACTCAAGAAACCAAATTTATGACAAAGTCAAAGCTGTCAAGTGACATAGAAACTGTAAAAGGTTCTACCTGTACACGGACTGACAGTGATCAGGGCTCGACAGTAAGGATTGTCCGCCGCCAGAATTTACTGGGTACATGTAAATACCCCATTTCTTCAAAATCCGATGATAACAAAACATATAAACAAGGACATGTGGTATATCTGATGGGACAGGTAGTTTTATTTTTTGCATGTCCTACAGAACAGGTGCCTTAAAAAGTTAATGTAGAGCCCTGGTGATATATGTAGTTGTGTAAATATTGGTATATGTATCCAAAAGAACACATATAGTTAACTTGTATACAAGCCGGCCCGGCTGCTAATATACCTTCAGATAAATTGTACAATGTCAACGGTTACTGTCATGTTAACAACACAAGTAAACAGTGTAATATCTCCAGCACACATTTCTAAGCCCAAGGAGATCAATATACTCCTACATGTGCATTTTGAAAAGCGTGTAAATCACGAGAGATACGATCAACCAGAGAATGTTATCTGCACGACACGATGACCTGCTACAACACCTCTACTTTAAGGCCACGTAACCTCTTGTCTTGATACACATCGCTAGGTTAATGCTTTACACTGTGTACAGATTAGGAGTCGCTCAAAAGAAAATCAGCTTTGATAAACTCTGACCCATTGGGAGTATAGGTTTCGGTTTTCGACTCATTATTCAAGAACATGAACAGTTAAGCGTTTGTTTTGTTTACTGACACCACTAGAGCACATTGATTAATTAAACTTCAGCTATAGGATGTCTGCGATGTCAGATTGATAGTTCCGACATTAGTCTTAGAAAATACAAGCAAAATTTTTCCATTAGCATCAACTGCCAAGGGGTCTTTTCTACACCCTTCTCAAAGACAGGTCAAACAACTTTTAATATACCAGTCCAGATATCAAAGAAGGCACAATGCCTGCATGGTAACCAATGCACAGGTTACCATAAATTATGGGTCTGGTAATGCCACACAAGTGTAATTTATATAGATCTATCTAAACAGCACACAACTGATCAAGGTTTATTTTTGATCAATATCTTGTGATAAACAAAGTATCTTTCTTAACATGTCGTTACCTCATCATAACCTAAATGACAGTTCTCAACATATTTAATGCCTGAAGTCATACAGTAATGGTTGGAATGGGCAAAAACTGATGCAGATGACTCGAGCACATTAGGCAAGCACCATCAGACTGATCTAAATCCCACCCATCTTAAGAAAATGAAGGAAGCAATATCATGTAAGTTGTTTGCTCATATGGGACCTGTTGAAAAATTAATTTTATCAACATTTTTATAAACATGTACATACTACTGCTACCGCTTTTTCTCTCCTAACTTAAGTCAAAGTGTACAGTATTAAATGATGAATTTGCCACATGTGGATACTTTAATGGAAAAAAAAAAATCTGTTTTAAATACACACATTAGCATTAACTCCCTCTTTCTTTCATATATTTCTTCCAAAATTGTAATAATAGAAAACAGTTGCTTAAACTTTCATTCAATCAGCAGGGTAAACCAAACGGAATGTGTCCATGTATTTAGCACTTTCAATTATTCCTAGAAAAATTATCATATTTCAAGCATAAATATCCACTAGGACTTTTTGTTTGGTATTTAAACCAAATGCTAGTAATTAATACTTGACTGAAAAAGATATCTATTTTCATTATATAACATGTTATGTACATTTGATTTCAATTAGGATATATATTTTTTTCTACTGAATGCACCTCAGTTCATTCCATATAACTTATTTGATCTTAAACTATATTACACGTAACCGTGCTATTCACAAGGAAAGAAAAAAATTTAACGACACACTCAACACATTTTATTTATGGCTATATGGCATCAGACATATTATGGTTAAGGACCACACAGGTATTAAAAGAGGAAACCTGCTGTCACCACTTCATGGGCTATTCTTTTCGATTATGGATCTTTTATACGCACTATGCATTCCACAGACCAGATAGTATATACCTTGGCTTTCGTAACACCAGTTGTGGAGCACCGGTTGGAACGAGGAATAGCCCAATGGGTCCACCGATGAGAATTGATCCCAGACCAACAGTTCATCAACCAAATGCTTTACCACTGGGCTACGTCCCGGGCCCGCTATTCACAAATTCCTTTTAGTAAATAAATACTAGTAACACTTGACCAAAACGGAGGTCCTTGTCCATTGTGACAGGTATTTTGAATTAAATACCCAGAAGCAATCTGAATTTATGGCTACGACGACCATATAGCTTTCATTTGGATGTGTATATTCTTTTGTACATAATACAGTCCCAAAAGGCAGTTATGATGAAATATAGCACAATGAACTAATGCCATGTGTACAGAGAACTCTATAAATGATGAATACATATTCCCCAGACATTAATAACAGTGTCGCGAACAGTGATCGCAAATTGAATCGGTCCTTTCAGCAGCGACATACTTTCCGTATGAAACATGGGTAGAATACAACCATGACAAAAGAGTAACTAAAGCTCCAAGTGCAATATATACACTATCATTGTGGCAAGTGGAAATAATGAAAACATGTGTGAACATAATGGAGAAATAAAGTTCTCTATATATAATGTATGTTTATTACCCTGGTGGTCAGTTACAACGGTGAAACGAAGTTTCATATATTCTCTCTGTGACTATATCGTGTTATATGACTAGTCTGATTACTAATAATCTTGTCAGTACTTAGTATCATTTGATATCACATATGTAAAAGCTGAAGTGAAATTGATTCACACAAGAACTTTTTCTGAAAAAATATCAACCAAAATCTATATTATTAGGGTCAAATGATCTATAATGAAACTTGTAATATGTCACAGCACAGTGACATAAAAAGCAATATAATATTAATGATTAAAGTTACAGGCATTTTATACAATTGCTGAGGATGTGTGCATACTATATAACTGAAACTTAAGCAATGTTTCTATTTGCTGAGGCCCATTTCTGAACTACAAGCAGGACGTCTAGATTATAGTAGCCCCACTACCATGGCTAGTGATAGTCAATGCTGGGCTAGTAAATAACTACTATTGCCATGCCCGACAGCTAGTGAATTTTTTAGGGTCAAATGTTTTGGTTAAGTCTATTTTGTAAATATTAATACCTTGCCCCAACCCTAACCTACAACGTTAGTGTTTTTTAACTATCTCTCACTTTATGTGACATATCTGATTATTACTATTTAGTAAAATTGTATTAAATTAAAGCAGAGCTAGTGAATTTTTAATCATAGCTAGTGGATTTTATAAAAAATTTAGAAGCCCTGACAAGAGTTTATACATCTATATCTAGTGTAAACTTGTAATAAAATAGACATTTTGTTTCAAATTTGTATATGAAAGTGTACAAAATGAAGTTATAAAATACTGACTTGATACATGTGTGTTGATGTGTACATGTACGTGTAGTCTGTATGCATCTACAGTAAAACCTTTAAATACCAGACCTTATGTAAACTGGAATTCCCTCAAAACCAGATGTTTTTCACAGCCCCTTTTTAAATATCTGTACAGAAGAGAACCCTTCTAAACCAGATACCTCTTAATACAGGGCGTTTTACTTGATACCAACAGTGTTTGGTTTATGAGTTAATTTTGGAGGAAAACAAAAAATAGCTGGGATAATAAGTAAAAAAAAAACCCACATGATGTCAGTATCATGTTTATGCTCCTATTAAATTTCACTTGGGACATAAACTTGATAACTGGTAACTTGTTTGTCATACTCTTTATTTAACATGTAAACCAGCAGGATCTCATTCTTCTACAGTGACAGGTAATTTCCCGGGTTATTAAAATCTGCCCCAGCCACATGTCTTCTACTCTACATCCAGGATCTAAGACACCATGAATAAGCAAGCTGTTTATGTTGTAACTAATACTATTTACAAGAAATGATTCATGTGTTGTTGGAATAACTGCAAACGCAAAAGTTAACATTATTCATTAAAAAAGTGACTGTTGCTTGGGTTTGAAAAAATAAAAAAATAAAATAAAAACTACATAAATTTACATTGCTTTTATTGTGACAAAGAAAACACAATTTATGCATTTACATTATTCATTAAAAAAAAGTGATGGTTTGGGTTTGACAAAAATATTCTTAATTTTATTCTAACCAAGAAAACACAAAATGTGACAAATGTAACCCTTCTGTATAAATACAATGTTTGTGGTTGTCATATTTAACAGGCCTTCACAATTTGCATATAACATTGTGCAACCTATTTTCATCATTAAAAAATTTAATATTTAAATGATACATAAGAAACTGATCATGAATTAAAAAATGTTTACATGGTAATAAGTAAATCAATTATGTCATTTGGAATACAAAATGCATAACATGGTTGATGCATTTTGTGGATTGCTTTTTGAAATTAATCTTTTGATGAATTTATTATAAAATAAAAAATAAATTCTTTGGCGTACATATGTTCAGAACAATCATCATATGTGTATTTTTAAAAAAATCATAACTTTATTAGAATTTTCAAATGTTTAAGTTTAGGCTCACTGTAGGGGAAAAAAATCTGTAATTCAGGCAATTTTGGAGTGGGGATGGCATTAAATAAATTATTATTAAAGCTTCAGTTATGCCTCAAGTCAAGTAAATGAACTATGCAGAATCTGGCAAAATTACAGGATAATAAAAATAATTTAATATAGATTGCTTCAGATTCAAAATTTGGGATTCGCCGAAGCACGGAATCATGTTAAACCTGCAGGTAGCTAACGGGCCATCCATAATTTTCTAAATTTTCACAAGTGCACAAAGAGTACACTTTTGACCAAGCATACGGTACATCCCCAAAATGAAAAATGTTTATTTATATTTTTCATTTTCAAAAGTAGTGTACACTGGTCCATAACTCACCCCCCCCCCCATCTTACCTTTGTACGCACATGAAAATGTTGAAAATTATGGACGGCCCCTTAGCAAAGAAAACATTTAAAGACATTTTCAATTCAGGCTGTGTAAAATGCCTCAATAAGTTAAGTGTAGAAGTGTAGGCTGCTAATTTGCTGTGGTGGGCATGTGAGATTTTTTTTTACTGCCCTTTAGTTATTATAAATTAAAGGCTGTTTGCCGTGTGTAGTTTTTGTAGGAAGTATTGTAATGTTTCAGTGTGTCTTTTTGTTCCTATACATATAATATTGCTTGATCAATTTGATCAATTTCAAAGATCGTTACACCATTTTATAAAACATTAATCAGTAGTTGCTAATCACTTTTCAGTTGACTAACAAATATCGCTAATCAAGATTTATAAAACAAAAATATTCCCTGTTTCTATTCTTAACAGCCAGATAGTTATTTTAAGTTAAAGACTATTTCAAGTGCACAATTTTGATAAAGTGTGTGTGTCACCATAGTTACCAAAATAACATGCTGAACACATGGAAACACTGCTATTGACAGAATCAATATTTAAATAGACTGTTTTCTGCGACTTTTAAAAATAGAATAGGGCCATGATATTGAGGGCAATTGCCCACAGCAATTGGCAATGACGTCAGGCCTGTAAGCAGGATTTTTAATGGGTGGGTGTGAATTTAAAATTAAACATAAAAAATAACCCCTCAAAACAATGATTATGTAACATAATTTAAATTGAATAGACAAGTGGACCTTTAGTAATTGGGAAGGGGTGTGTATGCAGGGGGGGGGGGAGGTGCGATGGGTGCCTTGACGAGGAGATTGTCATGTAGGTCTTAGTTCTCCACGGCACCTTTTTGCCATGGACCATTTAGAACTTTTCTTCAATGGCATATTTTTGGGAACAGACATTATCTTAATTGCAGGGGATGGGGGGTGGGGGTGGGGATGGGGAAGGAGTCACTATTAAGAAAAAAAATCCATTCACAAATAATCCGATAATAGGCACTACATTCCGACACAAATTAGCAACTGGGCAACTTGACAGAGTAACCTACCTGAAAGTTACTGCTTACTACCCTTTAATTTGACATCCATATCCAAACCGTGCAACAGCAAAAATTTAAATTCCCGGTTTTGTAATTTTTGTTGTCAAATCGAAAATACACAATAACCAGCTGAACACACGCTATGTTATTACCCACTACAGACGCCTGCTGCAGCTGTGTTTCGACACCACTGGCCTCACGTTGCGTCTACCCGCTTAAAAACAAAGACATGGCGAAGCGCACCTTTCCTTTGTCGCCGGGTGTCATTCAATGAAAAAGCCATCAATCGAATTCTTTATTCTTACCTCTCCGCTACCTCTGTTTTCTTTGTTTTCTTCGTTAATATCGCTTGTCCCGTTCACTCTTACTGTCGTTTGAGTACTGGAGTTGTCGCTTTTCAAACGAAAGTCAGATTTGGGGTCTCTGGGATAAAATTTCATTAAAGAATCTTCGATATTCATAACCGGACCATTTCCCGCAACACGAGTTATGGTCTCCGCCATGTTGAAACGAAAGAAGTCACCGTTCAGTCAAAAAGCACGCGTTTGACAGTACAGCTGTTTGTTCCCAAAGTCCCAAGTTCAGTGACACATGCGTAAGTTTGTAGAACTAAACGTTCTAGTAAGACGCACGAGTTTCCGTAACATACATCCGTTCTCTCAGCAAATGTCTTATCGTTTATATCCAACCAGTGTCCCGTACTCAAAACCTACTCCGCTAGTGATGAAACAATAGACTACCCGGATGTCCCAGCACATGAAAGGGTTCCAGTGTTTTGGTCTGCATTCGCCACCTGCTTTAATCGAACACCTTTGATTGGCCAAGGAAAAATCAATCTGCCTGTGATTCGTCAGT
>JAECMU010111410.1:5220-20308 GCA_016106625.1 Dracogyra subfuscus
TATTGGGGGGGGGGGGAGGGAAGACGTATCATCTGTTGACATCATTTTATTTTTGTATTTTACACATGTATTACTGAGATTTATTGTTAAGAACAAAAAAAACTGAAGAGAAAAAAAAAATCAAAATAATTATGATCTTGTTTGTGTTTTTATTCTTAAGCATGATGACCAAATTTTTTTCTCATTCCCCAAATTCCAGAATTGCTGCCAGATATTCCAAATATAGTTTGGTTTACTGAATTATGGCTGGTTGTCAGTTATTTCTTGTAGGTTTGTCTGGGTATGAAAAAAGCATGGCAAAGTTTTATGTCGCACAGTGTGCACATGCCTTCTCCGTCCAGGACAGGACAGGAAAGTTGGGATAGGTAGGTGGGGAGACTGGTGGCACTGGCAGGTGCAAGGGAGCACCAGCTGTCCGACCATAGCCGTTAACAGGTGCAGTGAGGTATGGTGCTATGAAATTTGGAATTTCCTGTAGGATTAAGCTGGAGAGAATGGTTGCACATTTTTTATGAAGGAATTTAGGCACACTTTTTGAATGGTCGATCTAAATGGAAAATGGGGAGTTACGTATAGGTTTGGAATTTAGTAGGCCGAGAGTAGCTAGATAATTAGACCTATGTGGTGCTGACATGTCTCCCTAGGTTGACCTAAACTGTTCAGCTCCTATATGTACACACCTATGTGTCCCTTTATACACCTATGTATCCCTATTTATCCTACAATTGCTATAAATAGTGGCAAGATATGATGACTAGATAAATGTCTAATATTTTTAAAAATATAACTTTTTGAGACTGAAATATAGGTCACGTGACATAAGCTTGACTCGACTCGAGTATTTCAGAGTAGAATTTCAATAAACCTATTCGTTAAATCATTTGTTGAAGTGCAGTAAATACAAATAACTTTTAGTGTTGTGATAACAATACGAAACTTGTATATTTATATATGAATTCGAGCTCAAAAACATTTTAATGTGACAGAATGTAGCCAGCGTCTTGCAAATAATGGCGTCATGTATTTTGCATGATGTCATACAGCAAAAGCCTTGCTAGGTAGACCGTACTTGCTTTGCGTACACAAAACCAGAATAAATAATGATTTTCCGAATATTTCTGTAGGATTGCAGGATAAAAGAAATAACTGGTTACTGTTTTAAGATATCGGCTTTATCCTGCTCAGGTAGAATGGCGAATGCAGCTCGGCAGAGCCTCGCTGCATTCGCCATTCTAACCTTCTGATATCTTAAGACAGTAACCAGTTATTCCCTATTTATACACCTATTATCTTTATTTATACACCTATGTACATAGCTATATATACACCTGAGTCCCCATTTATACACCTATGTATCCCTATACATACAACGGTGTCCCTAGAATGTATCCCTATTTATACACCTATATATACACCTATATGTCCCTATTTATACACATATGTATCCCTTTTTGTCATATAATATCTTACATTTTCAGTGCAATCAAAGTATGTGATATTTTTCAGATCACATACTTTACACAGCAGATTTACGATAAAATTATCACATAAAAAGGTTACTTATTCAGGCATCTTTGTCCATGTAAAATAATGGTTTATTTACCAAATGAACAAGAGAGAAAAAGACTCCCATCATATGCAGTTATGTGGGATACAAAAAGTACACCCTCTGTGGTAGAAATATCTACCGTGGGACTCTGCAAGCCTCGTCCCAGGTAGAAACTTCAACCACCTCGAGCACTTTTTCTGTGATAAGGAGTCTTGTATTAAAACATAGCTGCCCCTCGTTCCCTTCCCCAATTGTTGGCATCTTCAGACACGTATGCCAGGATTTAGCTCAGTTTATCCAGTGCTTGCTTCAAGTGCTGGGATCAAACCATCTCTGTGGATCTATTCAGCCAACTGGGTGTTTTCGTGATGCAACCAGTGCACCACAACTGGTCAAAGACTGTGATATGTGCTTTCCTAGAAAAATGTAACAGGTTTCCTCTGATGACTACAAGTCAGAATTATCAAATGTTTGACATCCAACGGCTGATGATCGTTTAATGTGGTGTCCTTAAACAACACAAACTTTAACTTCTGCCAGAGACTAGATTCCATTACTGCCCATTTTTCAGGCATACCCCACTGTGCTATTATACAATTGCTAAATTGTCTTGAAAAACCTTCAACATTCAAAGATAATTAACACTTTGGTATTATCTATTGCAGTCTTTATTATCAGAAAATCTGAAAAGACATGCCATTTTAGGTGAATATATCAACATATTACCAATAATGATAAAAAAAAGAGGGAGAAAAACCAAATCCATATGTCACACAGATATATTGATGTATTATTTAGCATGCATAGCTTTAATAGATGTACACAAACTAAAAGGATTTACACACATTGAAAGAATTGAAGCAGAAGCAAAACCCTTCTAAATATATCTTTTTAAATCAATTTAATTTTCATAAATCAAATCAAATTTCACAGAAATAATAGATCCAGAAAGTTAAAAAAATAAAAGTGTTATCAATGGAAAAATAATCAAAGTAGAAAAATACACACAAAATAATTCTCCATTTCCAAATTTTCTTTGTTCGTACTGTACCCAAACTTAAATTTAAGATCACTTGCTGTTTTTGTTAATGTATAATTACTAAGTCAAAGCCCCTCAAAACCCTGCAATGATGTAGCAGTTAAAAATCTAAGGGCTGAATTTACGAAGCCTGTTTTTCTTAACTGCAGGTGTTTAAGCAGTGTAAATTATGTAGTTACATGCGTGTAAGACAGGTGTTTAAGCATTGTAAATGTAGTTCCATGTAAGACAGACAGGTGTTTAAGCATTGTAAATGTGTAATTACATGCGTGTAAGACAGACCGGTGTTTAAGCATTGTAAATGTATGTAGTTACACACGTGTAAGACAGGTGTTTAAGCATTGTAAATGTATGTAGTTACACGCATGTAAGACAGATAGGTGTTTAAGCATTGTAAATGTATGTAGTTACATGTGTGTACGACAAACAGGTGTTTAAGCATTGTAAATGTGTGTAAGACATAGACAGGCATTGTAAATTTGGTCCTAAATATTTAACTTAATTTTCAGATATTTAAATTTTGGATAAAAGCCAAGATGTGTTTGCAAAATAAAAAAAATAAAGAGTTGTAGTATAGCACACTCTAAGCTCACCAGACTTCCATAGTTAAAGTGGGTTAAAAAGTACTACTAAAAACACTTCAGTGTGTTCTCGCAGAGATGTTTTATATTAAAACAAAATTGTTTCGATTGCCAAAACATTTTCATTCACAAACATAAGACTTTTTCACAGAACTGATTTTCTCTTTCTTCTTTAACTTTGTTTAGTAAAGATATTGATCAATATTGACCACTGAACTGATCAATATTGACCACTGAACTGAAGGTAAAAATACTTAGTACTCCTTAGACCAATCAGTCCAATAGAACTTTTGTTTAAAATATCTCCAGCACCTTCATTAGGTGTAAAAAGCCATGGTGTGTACTGTCCCACCTACATGCATATAAAAGATCTGCTGCTACTTTTAGATGAAAAAGCACCCAGGGCAATACACCATTTTGTGGATAGAAAGGGAAATTTCCCAATAGGTCGACTGCCAATGTTTTGACAAAAGGTAAAAACAGTGCTTCAGTTCTACGATGTTCTAAGGTCAAATCTTCCAAAACATTTTTAGGAGTGTTTTACACTTTTAGTTAATAAAATATTCCAAAATGGCTATCAACTCAACATTTTGTTACATCTACAAATTTTGTTGCAGCAAAAGCATTGTAGGAATAGTTTTAAAATACCTATAATTCTTTTTAAACATAAAATAGAAACAGGACACAGATGGAGACATCAAGATGTGAAATCAAGTTAACACAGAAAAACAAGTGACCTAAGAATGATACAACTAAACCACACCTTTAATAAAAAAAAATCACATTATCACATACCCAAAACAAATTTAAAACAACATATCTGAAAGGTCAAGTTCAGAACCTGAACTCCAATATACCGGTAAGATAAACTCAGCAAAAATTGCACTCCATTATAAGTTGGACTGTCGGCAGAAATTGCAGACCAGTGCGATCTGACAATCTGTGAAGACACACCTTATCAATAATATCCTGTGGTGTCTACAAATCTATCCATATTTTTAAAATAAACTATCCACAGCCCTCTATTATTTAACCTACTTTACACAAGTTAGAACTCCTCTATCCAAAATGTGAATTAATATAATAGAATCACTGGACCACTGTTCTAAGCTTTCACACTAACACAATTTGACCTTGTTGCACAAAAGTTGGATCTGTTGGTTGAGAATCTGCTGCCACAAGAAGTGCTATACCAGATGGAGCCCATGATGCAGTGCAATTGAGAATCTACCACACAAAACTGCTATCAAATCTAAACCTGCAATCCCTGTCAATGTTACATATTTTACACATACTACTGTTCAGAATCTTTAATATAACATGTTCTGAGCATCTTTTAAAGTAAGAACTGTACAGATTTGTCAGGTTGTGAACATAGTCCAACATCATTTGAACATTACATTGGATGTATTGATTCTGATATTCTAGAGGACATTGTATTTAATTTGCAATTTTAGTTGTTAAAAAAAGTCATTTGTTGGAAACTGTTACAATGGCAGGAAAGTCAGGATAGTTAACCTTATATGATATGAATATCTTACACCACAGGCCCATGAATTCTGAAGGGTAAAACATTTTACTTTTATTAAAAAAACTCCACAAATCGATAACAACTATTATTTATCTTTGATAAGGACATAGAGGAAATAACTTTAGATACAATACTTCATTTTTAATATATATATAAATAAAAAATAAAAAATCATTATGTATTTTCAAAAGTAACACTGAAGAGAATAGGAGAAAAATATGTTTTATCTTCATTTTATTGGCGTTTTCATCACTAGAAAAGAAAAAAAAGGGAACAAATTAAATAAAATGACCAGCCCCAACCCATTCTTGCATATCTAAAAAACTACAATATTTTGACACATTCGTTTAATGACTAATTCCACCGATTACAAAATGGCTGTCTGACAAATGTACATAACTTTAGCTACATCACTGTCAACACTGACAGCAACAAACACAACTACAAATATACCCATAAATAATGTTCATACAGGTAAAACTCATACCAAAAACATATAATAATAATAATAATAAGAAAAATAAGAAAAGTAAAGAAAAAGGAGAGTAGACACAAAAATAAGCAACATATAATACTAAACAAATGATCTAGTGGACAAGTGATTGCCATTTCAAACAAAAGCACAGAAAATACAGCGCAATCATCACCAAAACGGATCGCATACATGAACACTTTGAAAGAAATCATCACTTGGTCATCACTGCTGATAAGAAATCACCTCCAGTGTAGCCACACATATGTTCTGCATCTCTGTCAAAATGGGGACTTGTTTTGAGACAATCTGCTTGCTTCAGTGTGTAAGCTGGCCAATAATGTTTGGATGTAAAACAAATATTCTTTTTAAAAAATATATATCTAAAACCAGTTACGTTCCAGGCTAAAGATTTTTCGAAACTATCCAAGAGCTAAAATACTGTAAAACCACTATGACACAACCACAGCATACAATGGTCTTAGGTTATCCTAGTGCTAAGATAGCTTCGAAACTATGGCCCCAGTACTGTAAGGCACATATATAAACTTAAAATGGTAAAACAAATGTAATAATTAAAAAACAAATTTCAGTTAATACTGTATTCTTCATCCATTTTAAATTACTTTCTACAATACAGCTTGTTAGAATTGTGTAGAACAATCAGCTAATTGTTGTTTTTGCTGTTATATAGTGCTAAAAATCACAAAAGGCTTAGTGAAGACTTATTTTATTGCATGTCTTTATTCCTCTAATACAGGCATTTAAATATATTGAGAAGTCAAGAATGGTATTTCATTAAAAAAAAGAAATTTTAAAAGTTTATCAAGCACATCACCATCTAAAATTGATTCAGTTGTGTGTTATTCAAATATAAGATTCTGGCACAGACGGAATAGATGAATGAAAGAATAACCAAGTATTGGTGTTTACACGATTTGCAAACAGATTTTATATTAATAATAATGGGATTTAACTTGACAACAGTGTCATAACCTGTAGCGTACCAGGTCTATATTTTGTGGTAACCTGTATGTGGATTACTGTTACCACACATTCTGCTTTATTTCGCTACCTGTAAACATTTAAACACATACCCAATGGCAAAAGCTCCAATTCCATCTTAGTTTTTTAAATGGACAGATCATGATGACATGGCTTTGTTCTAATGAAATAGCAACCTGTGTTGCTTTTAGTTACAAAGGTTTGTCAAAATCACCTGCTACACTCTGAAAAGGTGCAGGCCATATCACATTCAAGTTTAAGAGCAAAAACACACTCTTCACATTTGTTTTATTTAACACCACCACTTGAGTATGATTTATTAACTACTTGATTGCCAAATTGATCTGCAACAGCATTATTATTATTATTTATAGAAAACTGTTATTATATATATACTGAATTAACGTCGCAAGATAATCTGAATGTTGGGCTGATCTACTCGAGATCTGGCATCACAACCGGACGCCCTCCACACACATCAGACTTGGTTTTCTGTTCCTCTCAGACCAGTTAACTACGATATGTCCAAGTGATCCACTAGGGTAAAGCACTGTATGTGTTTATAGGTATCTTATAATTATGGTCACAATAACAGGTGTTTAACACATTCCGTGCAGTCCACTTCTACTAGAATGACACATAACTATCTGCTTTACACTGGACTCTATCATGGTCAACCTGTTCCATCCTTATAGGACTGCAGTTTGCAATTCACATGTTAATAAGTAATAATTATTTTATATTTTCATTTTTTTTAGTATATTTAAAAAGCCATTTAAAAAAAAAAAAACATGCCATAAAGAACATGCCTTAAAAAATACCTAATAGTCTTATTTAAATTCGTAAAAAAACCAACAAAACCCACCCACCCTCAAATCTAAAATACAGGGTTATTAAATTAGTGTACTTGCACAGATTTCTATTATTTTTTTCAAGCTGAAGGCAAATACAAAAAGCACAGAAAAGTGATTCAAACATTACTGACTCTGTTACCATCTTATCAGTCTATTTCAATTACTCACTCATCAAGAAATAAATTTCTCTACAAAATCCCTTCAACATTTGTTAAACATTTATAGAAATAACAGTCCAAAATATTTGTTTGTTTTTGCTACATTATCGACAGATATTTGTGATGTAATGTATAATGCAGCTGCCTCAAAACAATGGTCTCACGCAACAAATGGTGCAACTAACACTGTGTAAAACCGGTATCCTACTTATGACACTGTCGATACTCCCTCGTCTTGTCAAAACTACAAGTCATCTGATTCAATAACAATCGCCAGCTTATAGATTGGATATCTAAGATGTACAACCAAATAATTAATTGGAAATCTTCACTTGATGCAAATCCACATTAATTATCGTCAATAAAGAAAGGTACTCAATGTAACCAACTTCCAAGAAATTAAAACCACCATCTAATGCGGCTTTCCTCCAAATGATTTTATAAAAAAAAAAAAAACAGCCACAATTACTGTTCTCCTTTTTTGTGCAGCACGAGCTCCGCTTTCGCTTTTGATTTGCCATTTGTTGTTGTTTTTGTTTGGGTTTTTTGGGTGGCACACAAAATTTGACATATAATAACAATGTTTCCAGACAGTTGTTTTCCTATGTGTTGATGCAGTGTCTGTACTCCTGCCTTGGTGTCTACACTCTCAACAAGCCCACTACCCTGCGTGGGTCTGGACTGGCCCTAGCACACCTCCGCATCCACCACCAGTGGCCCACGTCCATGTTGACCACACGCCCGGGTAGCCCGCTGCATCACTCCTCTCTCCATGCTGCGTCCTCTTCACCGACACTGCAGATGGTAAGCTCATTGATCAGTCTGTCTGCTGGTCACATTTGATCATGTCGTCGTCGTTGCCGTCGTTCTGGCGCTATTGTGCGCTTTGTGTGTGTGCCCCGTTAGTTAAATGGCCCTTGTGAAAGCTGGGAGCCATAGAAGAAGCGGTCCCCTTGGTACGTAGAGTCCTGCGACAGCATGCCGTCAGCCTGAGACTTGAAGTCATCTGCTAGGAAACTGTCCTGTAAAAACAAAACAACAAAAATAACATAACCATCTTATGGCCTGTCAAGTGTCAAATCTGATTTTGCAAGCACATTTACTTCATCCCATTACAATATATTTTAAATATTTCAATCAAAGAATTTGAGTTTGAAATATAAGATTATGAGACAGAATCCCAAATATCTAAATATCATTTTATTATTCAGGCATATTCCGTAAAATATACCTAGCCTTTCACATATGAACATTATTTTATGTTATTAATTAAATTTTGAAGTGAAAATATTTGAGTAAAAGCTAAAACCGTGTATCCCATCAACACGGTTTTTGTCCAAAATTAACCCAGTAGTCATAAGGTTAACTTGATTACAATTATCAGGAATTGAAAATAATCTTGGACAAAAAACACTGTGAAAAACTTTAAAAAACAAATCTCTGGGCCCCATTTTATGAAGCAATCTTAGAGCTAAGATCACCTTAAATCCATGACTACCTAATACACACTAAGGTGATCTTAGAGCCACGATCACTCCATAAAACAGGACCCAGCTGGAGTACGAGAAAATACGAACCTGAGAGAGCTCTGCCTGTGAGAGTCCCGACAAGCCAGGTTGACTCATCTGGAACGGCTGGCTCATCGACAGGTGGCCCTGGGTCAGCGGACCTTGCGAATACGGCTGAGAGGCCTCCTGAAATAAAACAGACAGACAGATGTGAGCAATGAATCAAACTTGTGTTACAGTCATAAAGAGTGGATCAGTAATACAGCTGTATTTAATTAAGAATTGAACTTTGTATTTTTGACATTCATGCGATGTTAAACACCAAAACTGTTTTACACACTGTGTGAATGGCGTAGTGCAAAGCCTTTCATACATGTGTGTGTAAAACGTTTTTGATGTTTATCATCGCACAGATGTCAAAAATATAACATTCAATTCTGATAATTCCAAATGCATTAATATTGCATTCTTGGTGATTCCCTTGTTTACCGAAAATGTGCAGCTTTCACATTCATGAAAGAATGAACGTTAGTTTATTAGATCATGTGATAGCATTGTAACCAATCAAGAGGCCTATTACAAAACAGTAATTATAAAATGGAATTAGTAAAATATGAACTGATGGGGAAGCAAATAGCCTCTTTAAGACAGATGGTTGCTGAATACCGGTCAATCTGTGGTATGCAAGAACATCTGAGGAAAATGTTACGGTGGACTGTAAAAGGAGATATTCTAGAAAAGCGTAAAGGTTTTTCAGTCCCATTAAAAGAGGGCACAATCAAGGCATTTGACCTGGTATGCATATTGAATGATATATATTGCACATTATTGCTTAATATCAACAAGTATAAGCATATAGTTAATTAATAAAACTGACACAGCTATTTTATACCATCCCAGTGAATACTCCCTCTGGCGAGCTGGTGTTTACGTAATACCTAATGTGTCACGTCAGGAATTAGTCTTAGAACTGAAGAAACAAAACATACCTGATTTTTGCGGATGCATCCCAATATTCTGTAATAATAGTCATCCCAGTAAGCTAACAACAATTATATATTATATTTAATACAAAATAAACCACCATTGTCAGTGTTAAAATAACTATATTATGGTTTAAATTAACCCATGTACTGAAATAATAATCGGAGCATTTTATTAGTTAATTGGTAGTTTCTTTACGTGGCCTGTACCTGTGGTTCTTGATTGGCTGGTGTATATTTAGACAGTTCAGCAACTGTCTAGACACACTAAAAAGACGTACCTCTTTTATTAAGATCACAGGGTATTGTGTGATAACCTCAAATTATAATGGACTTTACCAGCCGTCCCCCTTTGTTACTGTAAGTAATTCTGTAAAACCTTTGATTAAGTAGACTTTCCCATCTAAACTCACAAAACTGACCAATTATGTAGACCCAAAGAAAATAAAATTATCACTTTGGTACTAGGCCCAATAATATGCATTTTTTACTTTGGATTTTTTAAAAGAAAGAAATACTATAATTCCATTTTGTTATATTGATGCAAATTGAAATATATTTAGTTAAATAGTTTATTATACTATCAAGTCATTTATGTTGTTTTATTAGTCAGGTTGAGGGAAACGAAGTGCCTTGTCGTAAATCAGAGCGTTTGTTTACACTGTGCATAACAGAGAAGTTTGACAGAGCTGATGTCACTTCGACCCAAACGTTTACCACTGGACATCACAACAATGAAACAGAATCATGTTTTTTAAATTAATTCTAAAACTAAGCGTTTTAAATTTGTTAAAGTGTCAGTATGTGTTGGTGGTCCGTGGTATGTATCTTTGCAATACATAAGGCAGGGCTCGACCTTAGCGGTAGCCCGGGATGTTTTGGCTACCAATTTCTCACCCGGACTACCAGTTGTCTAACCTCGGTAGTCCGCCGGGCTACCAGATGTTTTGACATGTCCAGTCACTCCACAATCAGCAAGACATTTAAGTCATCGGTGTCTGAAATTCCACCCTTTCATGTGCGTGCTCTCTACTGCCACGAGCTGCTGGAACTGTTAATTGCTCCCCTAGTCTGACCAAAAGTTGGCGGTTGAGTAATTTTGACAATCAACAATACAGCCCATGGTTTTGACGCCAACTTATAACTAATGCCTTGTATTATCAAGACTATTTGCCGCCAGCTGAAGTCTAAACTAAACCATAACTCAATCGCTGTTTATTTTCTTCTAGGCTACCTATACAGATTATCAGATTATTGTTTACAAAATTAAAATCTATTATTATGTTAAAGATATGTATAAACTGACGAATGTTTTCAATGTTACAATTATTAATCTTTCTTACAAATTATTTTAATTAAATCTCTCTTTATCGTTTACTTTGCATAATATCCTCATTCAAAATGGCATCTGGTCGTGTCACGTGATAACAAACACATGTGGCGATCCCCTGTCTGGCTCATGGCATTTACATGTTTATTGTCATCAATAAAAACTGCTATTGTTTTAGAATAAAGGCAAGTTTTGTTAAGATTCTTCGAAATGACACCTATTAAAGATAGTTAAAAGCCATTTTAAGTATTAAAATATGCAATATCAATCTTCATGATCGTACGATTTGCACATTAAAATATTTTTCTTAAGAATCACATTTTCTTTCTACGTCCGTTCGGACTAAGTTCTGCACTTGAAAACCGTATGAAGTGTTTCAATAATATTCTGTAAGCCTTCATTACGAGATTAGGTCTAAAAAATATTTTTAAAAAAATTAAAAAATTAAAAAATTAAAAGATGTCCCAGTATATTGCTCATAATTTTAAAAACAACCACCCTAAAACAACACGTTTAAATAACAAATACATAACTGAGTTTTTTCTCCTTTTATCAAGTTAAGGGGCTACCAGTTTTTACTGAGGGCTACTAGACTTTATAACCTAGTAGCCAGGTGGACTACCACTGGAAAAACTTAAGGTCAAGGCCTGCATAAGGCTCTTGCTGGAGTTCACTCTACCTTTAAAGAAAACTGAGTGCTTAGTAGAAAACAATTTTGTAGAAAAGTCAAATGCCTCCTAAAGACAAGTAGCTACTTTATGCAAGCTAATTTAATTTACATAATATGATTTGGGAGACGGTAAAAAGCTATGCATCATACAGGTGATTTCCCAGACAGTTAAGCCAATCGTCAGTTGAACAAAGGAGGCTGTCTGGGTGTAACTCAGTTCACTACCTGACTAGCCTGACTCTGTGATCCCAGCATACTGACTTGCGCCATGTTGGGCTGCATGTTGCTGTATCGTGGAGGCTTCTTGTGGCGCATTGCGTTGCCTCCCATTCTACGTGGTGGCGGCGGCATATTCTTGTTTCCTAAAAACAAAAAACAAACAACATGTCAGAAAATATACTGTTGCCAAAACAGTTAATATTAATTCAATATACATTCAACACAAAATTTGACTGGCTAACCAAATCCATTTACAGAATTAAAACCAATATTAATGTGTCTGAATTTATGGGAATTCCTCAAAAGCCTATTGACATATTCCTATTCTATCTTTCGCTTGTTAGTTGGACAAACTTCTTTTAAAAATATTGCCAATGGAAATTTTCTCAAGTACCGTATATTGCCGTGTATTAGGCGACTCCGTGGATAAGCCGACTCCTTAGTTTGACCCTAAATATCTAGTACAAAATCATCGGCCTCGTGTATAAGCTGAAGTCATCTTTTGTCCAGCTGTATTGATTTCAATAATACTGTCAACAAATAGACTTGTGCTTTTCTTGTTCATTGTATTTGTTATTACAAACATGGTAATCGCGATCTCAATCAATGCAGCAAATGAGCAATGCTAACATCTACTATTGTAACCATGCAGTGAAAAATAATTTAGAACTGATAAATCACAACAGAAAAATAAATAATTCAACCTGTAACAACATATCACTGCACACAAGTAATTATTTATTCACTGGACAGCAAAAAGTAAAATCATTGAGGCATGTTTAATCCCTCACCACAGAAACAAAAGATGATGCAATCGGTGACTGCTGCTGTATATGTTATGGTCATGTGACAGTTTTGGGGAGTAATTATCGTCCTGAAATTCATGTTACGTTGTTTCAGTCTGTAAAGTTAATAATGAGCTTAATTTATTTATGGCATTATGTTAAGACTTTAATGCACCCTCCCAACAAAACAATAATATTAGGAATCTAATACTTGTTTGAAGAAAAAACACTGTTTTGTATTTTAAATTTGCTATATGAAAGACTGGTCCCAGCACAGGTCAAACAAAGATGGCGGACAGTTGGAACGAATACGTTTTTACCATTGAAATGACAATAAAACAAGTAATTTTTTATTATTATTCATCAAACTTATAATGCATTCAAGAACAAAAAACTGCATAATATTGCATGATGGGGTGTTTTATTTATACTGTGAACATATACTGTGATCAAAATTTATAAGTCATGGTCGGGAGTATTTTTGATCGGAAATTTATGCTCCAATTTGTTGCCTCCATGTATAAGCCGACCCCCTTCTTTTGGATAGTGTTTCTAGACTTCAAAAGTCGGCTAATACACGGCAATATACTGTACTCATAAAAAGCCAAACTATAAGCTGTTTATTAGTGTTTGTGTGATTTTATGTGAGAGGAATGCCAAATTAATTAATGGCAACTATGCAAAAGTGTTGCACACACTAAATGTTACCAAGTATTTGAAAAAAAGTAACACAGACATTAAAATACTGGATAATAGAAGGTACTTCTTATTACAAATCAAACATCCAGCAGTGTCATTTAACAGGTCTACATAACATTTTGCTTTTGAAATTACAATTAGCAATTCATATTTCACATCTAGAACTGAATAGCGATCCTTAAAACTTGCTTAAGAAAATTTTCTCTTTAAAAAGATTTTTACCTAGCGGCATTGGTTGAGGCTGGAAGGGCTGCTGTACGGGTGGCAGGAACATGTTGACAGGGACCGGGAGGTTCAGCGCCGCTCCTTGGTAGGCCCGCTCAGGTCCGATGTAGCTCAGCTGATCGTGTGTTCTAACCACAGGCTCACGGTACGTGACACCTGAATGAAAAATAAATTTTCACCATCACAGCCTTCTGAATTCAAAAGGTTTCCCACACAAAAACAGTGAAGAATGATTTACCAGGGATGAAAGTTAAAAATCATGGCTATCAGACAGGTAAGATTAAAAATATTGTTACTGTCTCTCAATAATTATAACTAGGCCTGAAACTGGAACAATTTATTAGGTACTAAAAACCAAAATGGCTCACTTACCACTAATTTAAATGTTTTTTGCAGTGGAATTTTTGCAAGCTTGATTGAGTTTAATTATGTGATGATCAACCAATGGCATAATTTTGGGAGCGGGCAGCATAGCCCAGTGGTACAATGCCCGCCTGATGCGTGGTCGGTCTAGGATCGATCCCTGTCAGCTAACCACTAGGGTTTTTTCACGACATAACCATATGTCCGACGCCGATATAACCGTAATTACAATGTGTTGAGTGCGTCGTTAAACAAAAACAAACATAATTTTGGGAATCAACATCATAACATGAAGTGACTTCCATGGTCTTAGCTCTGTGTAATTTTCTCTAAACTACCTTTGTCAAATGTTTAATTAGTAAAGGTCTTCTTGGGTGACTGGCTGATTGCACAAAAACATTTTCAACCCTGATCTATCAATAATTGGAATAAGAAATTTTAAAAATACTTTTTTTATTTGCATTTCACCTCACAAAATTTCACAAATCTTTTGTAAATATTATCAAACATGTAGTTTTATTATAAATTACATTAAGCATAATTCTAACCATATGTAATCAATTTCAAATATTAGGTTGACTAGTGTACTTACTCCTGTCGTAAACACTGCCTGGAACCAACAGTTCACGAGCGTCAAACATTGTCGTACTCATGAAGCGACCACCCTGTAACACAAACATAAAACCAACTTTTAAGTTATTTTATTGAATCAATCTAAAGCTAATGCTATTCCTATATAACAAAAGTACTGAATAGTTGGGTTTAGAAGGAAATATACATAAGCAAAACTCATTAAAGCCAACGATCCTCATTTTTGAGCTACAAAACGTTTCTGTTTCACATACAATGTATTTCTAGTTACTACAAACACCAGGATGACCAGAAACACATTAAATTTGCCAAGATTGATAATTTAATCAAGTAATCAGTAATTTAATACTAAAAATGCATCTATAGCCAAATATATTCGACAGTGCGCAATAGTTAGGGTCCGGTCCGGTCCGGTTCGGTCCCCAACTATTGGGCACTGTCGAATATTTTTGGCTATTGATGCATTTTTATAGTCCCTCCCTCCCTTCCTGCCTCCCTCCCTCCCTCGCTCTCTCTCTCGCTCTCT
>JAECMU010111410.1:20351-36036 GCA_016106625.1 Dracogyra subfuscus
CTCTCTCTCACACACACACACACACACACACACAGACCAGTGATGACACACACACACACCAGTGAAGTGAATGACTTACTGGATTAGCCGTGTTGACAAGTTTGCGTGGCTTGCTGAACTGAATGAGGCTCTCCTTGAGATTGTTCAGTGGTCCTTCAACTAAACATTTCTGTTCCTTGAAGTATGTCAGCAGATGGTTCCACAATGTTTGCTGCAACAAATGAAATAAACAGAATTTTTAATAAATATTACTCAAAGGCTTCTAAGTCAACACTATACTGAAATACTTACCCAGTAGTAAATAAATAATTATTAATAAAAGTTCAAGAAAAAGTTTTTATTAACCAGAATGGCAAAGCTATGAAGACATGAATATCACATAATGAATAGTGAAAACATAAATCGATCCACATAATTCTAGATGGAGAATATTTGTCTAGCATCATCAATGTATTCACAATTCTGTTCTGGTTCAGGGAACACTTCTCAAATCCCACACTGCCCTGGCTGCCGATGTGACAAGGATGTGTTTTCAGACATTTGGGAACAGTTTCAAAATACAAGGAAAATTCCTTTACCATTTGGTAATATATTCAATAACCCCATTTCATTTAAAGTATATTGCATAATTACAATAGTTTTCTAAAACATTCAAACAATCACATTCCTACATTTGTTAAGAAATCTCAACTTTTTTCTTATCACATTCTGTTGATTTGCATTCACGCACGCACGCACGCACACACAACACACCAGGGTATAATCTACCATAAAATTTGGGGCCAGTGAAAGGCCCCATTCCCCTAATGTAAATTCCCAATCCAATACCAAAGTTTTCCCAATTACAACCCAACAGTTTCCCAATTAGGATTTCCAAACTTGCTAAGTTAAAGAAAGAAACGGCTGTTTTTACGATATTGCTTTAATGGGTTGTGATGACTTTTTTCAACAATAGCCTATAAGCAAAATGATTGAGGCAAGCAATAAACTACTCGCTAGTTGTAAGTTTTAGGTGAGTATGAGGTGCATGGGAGTCGCTACTCGCCTTTCACGGAGAGGCCTGGTATTGGTATCAATTATTTTTTTAAATCCCCTTTTTTTGTATTTGAAACATTATTTTTTCCCAATTGACCAAAAAGGGACCCTTAAAAATTGTCTAGCTTATACCCTGCACACACACACACACACACACACACACACACACACAAACAATGATACACAAAACACACTTTGGAAAACAAAAACTTTAATATTTAACTACGAACAAAATATAAAACAATACTGATTACCTTTGACAAAACTTTAGGATTGCCCACAATAATAATACCATACCTAAAAAGAAAACAAACACTCAAAATTTACAACTTAAAATAAGATAGTGTTTCATCTTGAGAGTTTGTCAAGTGAACTAGTGGTGTACCGTATTCATGATGAATGGATACCTCATGTCTGACTCACCGAGGCCTAGTTTCTAGCAAACACAGCTAAATGCAAACATGTTGTTAGCAACCAAGATGAGAAGAACCACTTCAAATCATCTGCAAATTATTTTAACGAGGTTAACCTACAGGTTAAAAGGATGACCATAATATTCTCATAGTATTACCTGTCTTAATACACAGAAATGTACAAGTAAATTCACTGTGTCAGCTCCAATACATAAATAAACTCGTAAAGATATTGAACATATTGATTAGAATAGCATAGAAACAATCCTGAATGGGTGTTAAGTTTTTGGTTTTGTTTAATGACACCACTAGAGCAAATTGATTTATTAATCATTGGCTATTGGATGTCAAACATTTGGTAATTTAAACAAATAGACTTAGAAAGGAAACTCACTACAATTTTCAATTAGTAACAAGGATCTTTATATGCACCATCCCACAGAGTGGATATCACATACCAAGACCTTTGATATACCAGTTGTGGCGCACTGGCTAGAATAAGAAATAGCCCAAGGGCTCCACAGATGGGGATCGATCCCGCACTGACTGTGTATTAGGCAATCTAAATACCACTGGCTACATCCCTCCCCTGTATGTGTGTGAACTCACTTGGCTCGGGTGAGGGCAACGTTGAGACGTCTCGGGTCATTGAGAAAACCAATCCCCTGATGCTCGTTGGAGCGAACGCACGATAGCACAATGAAATCCTTCTCTCTTCCTTGAAATGCATCAACACTGGCTACCTCAATTTCCTTTTTAAAAATAAAGCAGACAAACATAAAAAACATCGATCACTATGATGCTTAGTCAACAACAAACCATCCACCATACATTTTTAAAATAAGATTTTTATTTAAAAAGTTAGCTACCTAAACAAATTAGAAACTTGTAGTAGGATAATTAATTATAAACTTTGTCTAACAAGATATATTTTTTATCAAGATAAGAAGTCTTACCAAAGGCTTGGTTTGACAAGATTGATTCATACAGGTCAGACAATCCATAATTCCCTTACAAATCGATAGTTATTTTGTAAATAATCAAGCCAATCAAGTGATTAAACAATAAATCCATGCACGTAAGTTTATTGCTTTAATGATTCCATTAAAAAAGAAAGAAACTTGTTTTGTTCAATTCTAACACACAGTTTTAAGACAATTCCAGCCAGTACACCACGACTGGTATATCCAAAGTCATTGTATGTGCTTTCCTGTCTGTAGGAAGGAGCATATAAAAGATCTCTTGCTACTAATGGAAAAATGTAGCAGGTTTTCTCTCTAAGACTATATGTTTGACATCCAATAGCCGATGATTAACAAATCAATGTGTTCTAGTGGTGTTGTTAAACAAAACAAACTTCTTGGTGTTTTTTCATCAGAGAAAACCAGCTACAGCTTTCCATTAGCAGTAAGGAATCATTTAGATAAACTTTCCCATAAACGGGAAAGCACATACCACGGCCTTTGACCATGTGTGGTGCACTGGACTGGAATGACAAAAAAGCCAATCAGTTAAATGGATCCACCAAGGTGGTCTAAGATCCTGCGATGCAAGCACCTGAGGTGAGCTGCATTCAACTGACAGATTAAATAAAGAAACACATGCCACACTAGTCCATGGGTGTACCAACCTGGTAGAGCTTCTTGTTGAGTGCCCCGCTGTACTGCATGTACTGTACAAGGTATGCCCGCTGACCCTCATATGGCGTAATGATTCCGATCTGTTCGGGCTTCACGGCTGCACGTAGGAAACGAGTTGTCAACTTCTCAACATTGGCAGCTTCAGTCCTATAAAGTAATATAAAACAAGTCTCAAAAGTGATCTCCAATATGTGTTTTTTGACAATAATGATCATCTCTTATCCAGGTATATATCAAAGTTAAAAGTTTGTTTTGTTTAACAACACCACTAAAGCACATTGATATATTAATCAACAGTTATTGGATGTCAAACATACAGTAACTATGAGTCAGAGAGGAAATCCGCCACATTTTTCCATTAGTAGCAAGGGATATTTTATATACACAGACAGGATAACAAATACCATGGCCTTTGATATACCAGTCTTGGTGCACTGGCTGGAACAAGAAATAGCCCACCGATGGGGATTGATCATATACCGACTGCACACCAGGCAAGCACTTTACCACTGGGATACATCCCGCCCCAGGTGTGTATATCAAAGGCTGTGGCATGTACTATCCTGTCAGTGACATGATGTATATGAAAGATCCCTTGCTACTAATGGAAAAATGTAGCTGGTTTCCTAAGACAATGTCAGAATTACCCAATGGTTGCTGATAATTAATAAAACAATGTGCTCTAGTGGTGTCGTCAATTAACACACAACAAACATTTCTCATATATGTCATCGCAAGTATTACAATTGTTTTATTTGTAACTACAAAATCTTTTTTTAGTCACTTTTATTTTTACTAACCTATTGAGATAGGAAGTTCCAGAGCTGGATATCTCCTCTTGGCCCGATGTGCAGTAGAAAAACATTGGCTTATCAGCTTGTGGCCATGGGAAATCCATGTTCTTGCGAGTTCGTTCAGCTGAAAAGAAAAAACAAATTACATTTAAACCAGCACACAGGGAAAGGGAAAACAGAATAAATTCCTGCCACAAGCAAGCACTAACTGGAACAACAAACTTGAAATCCAATTCACCTCAGCAAATATCTCCACTTATACTGTGTTTATTCCTATTGCATTAAACATTATCATATCCTTCTTTTTCTCTCATCCTCAAGTACTAGTATATAGGACAGAGCTACCCAATGAAAGAAAGCTATGTAAGAAGTTTCTATCTTACATGGGAGATTACACACTTGTGTTTAACATGACATTGTCGTTGGTAATATATAACATCATATTAATGTGAGATGATGACGTGAGGTCATTAGACAGTTTAAAATTAATATTTTGTTATTAAAACCTTCATTTTAAAAGATTTCTAGTTAATATTTAGTGTTAAATTTTATTTAACACATGAAACAAACACGGCAAATTCGATAGTGTAGTTTATTTAAAATAAAATGGTCAAATAAAAAAGTTACTTATACTGCCATTTTTTTCTATTTGTGTAAAATAATGGTTTATTTACCGAATGAATGAAAGAAAAAGATTCAATCATATGCAGTCATGTTGAATAAAAAAACTACACACTCGGTGGTGAAAGTTTTGGACCTGGGACTCCGCAAGCCTCGTCTCAGGTTGAAATATTCACCACCTCAGGTGTACTTTTTCTATCCCACATGACTGCATATGACGGAGTCTTATATTCCTTTTCATTTGTTATAAAGCTGACCTTACAGCCAAAGGATCCTCATTCCTCTAAGGTGGCAAATTTTTTTATTTTATAATTTAAGTCCTAAAATTAGTACAAAACATTAAAAACAGAAATCTTTTATTTAACGACGCCGGCAACATGGTTATCTGGCATCAGACATATGGTTAAGGACCACACATATAATGAGAGAGGAAACCTGCTGTTGCCACTTCATGGGCTACTCTTTCCGATTAGCAGCAATGGATCTTTTATATGCACCATCCCACAGACAGGATAGTACATACCACAGCCTTTGATATACCAGTCGTGGTGCACTGGCTGTGATGAGAAATAGCCCAGCGGGCATCGATCCCAGACCAACCGTGCATCGAGCGAGCGCTGTACCATAAAAACATGAATGTAGGACATCCAATGTTGACTGTGTCACTAATAAAAATAATCTAATTCTCACCAGCAGTCACGCCATTTTGTAGAGAACCCTCGTAAAATATGTTAGACGGGAAAGCGCTGAGTGACGGGTGCATTCGATATTGCACCTGTAGTCTGATTGGTCGAATTCCGAGCACGACCAGTCTTTCGAAGAGCGACTGGGAAAGTCCTGCACGCGCGGCCTTCTTACACATGACAACAGGACCAAGCTGGCAGTGATCACCAACAAGAACCAGCTATAAAGATAAAATACGAATAACAAGTACTTTTAAAAAACACACAAAAAAACAACACATACAAAAAACCACACCTCCAAACAAATCAACTATTACTAATAAAAATAATGTTAGGACAGAACTAGAATGGTTGTTATAAATTGAATTGGAAAAAGAAATATAAAAGGGGTGAAGCCATTTCAAAACATCACATAAATTTAATTTTCAACCACCATAGATGCAACAGAATATACGAGACCTAACATTACCAACAGACAGGTTTACAAACCATGATGCTAGTAAATAAACAAGACCACCACTTGATATAAATATGACAGCTATCTGTTGAAGAATTTAAGAATTACATGCATCTAACTTCAATCAAATTCCAAATCATCGTATTACCCTTGATGTAAAATAATGTACAAATTAAATTTATCAAAAATATAGTGATGTTGAACACGCACCTGGCGGCATCCCAGAATGACGGGAATCATACATTCGGGTTCTGTGGCCTGTGTGCTCTCATCAATGAGCACCGAGCGGAACTGCATCTTGGCCAGACGAGGGTCGCCGGCTCCCACACAGGTGCAGCATATCACATCAGCAGCCTAAAAACATTAATCAAATTTTTAAAAACAAAATGATAATATCCCTTCACCTTCCGGAGTGAATTTTTAAAAACTTTAATATATTCTTCAGAACAGCACGACTCTACAGTCACTCCCTAGAAACTTTACTCACAAATCTAGACTTCCAGACTTCCACTTTCATAAATTCCTGCATTATTACATTAAGTGTAAGCTATTAGAAAGCAAATAAATTTTTTATAACCTTTAGTTATAGTACCATTAATGTTACTAAGTGTGATCAAAGGAAATATTAGTAAATATAGGATGTAAATAAATTGACTCATAACCTGTAAGAGCTCTCTCTCACACTGTTTCTTCAGGGCACGGTATCGCTTCTCATCCTGAGATGACAGTTCACCAGTCACGTCCTTCAACTGCTGTAATTTCTGCAACTCCGGAACACTGAAGAGAAAAACAGACTTAACTGACTTTTTACTTTCCCAGTTCTGAACTGAATATAGCTCTTTGCAGAAAAAAAAACTCACAAAAAACCATCAGCTGCTACAATTTTAAGTCTACCCAATTTTGACCAAAAAATGTAACAGTAAAGAAGAACAAGTGGAAAATGGACTTAATTTTATCCAGTTTATGAAAAGAATTAATGAAAAGGTGCCTTCCTTTTATTTAATTTTTTTGTTAAGGACAGATGCAAGCAAGATCTCCAGGGCTCAAAACTCGCCAAAAAAATATGGTGGCCCAAAACAAAATATCTGGTCAACTGAAATTTCATTTTCAGTGGCCCAAACTTACTTCAGTGGCACAAAATATTTATATTTCAGGTTTTAAGCAAAATTTTAAAGTAAAAAATATTTGCTTCAATTAAATACTGATTTACAGAAACACTTCTAGATAGCAAAGATACCAACATACATGATATTTAAGCTCTGAAATCTGCATTTGATGATAACTGAACCTTTTTTGCATGTTTACATAAAGAGTGCAATTTTGAATCTACTATTAAAATCACAAACTACATCCAGTGTTAAAAAGCTAACATTAACATCAAAACAAAGTTGATGAAAGTCAGATAACAGCAAAGCACTCGTACCTTACAGAATGTAGCTAAAGAAAACAGTAATTGAACATCAAATGACTGGACAAAAGCCAACCTTTCAAGATTCCTGATTTGGTTGTGTAGAGCCAGGAAGGATACAGGGGAATCGATGGCCTCTCGACTCTTGGCACACAAACGTACAACCTACATGGAGGAAAAAACAAACTTGTTAAACACGCTGAAATTATATCAATGTCTATATGTAGTGTGTACTAGTAACATATTAATAATATACCTAAAACTTCAACTGTATAAACCCCATAATAATACACACTTTGTTGAGGAACCTTTAGGAAATTAAATCATGAATAATAACATAATAAATTGAAATGAGTTTGACCAAAGTGAAAATATTCTTGAATGAAACAAAATATTAATGTACAACATTAATGATCCAACGTAATGAAAAAAATAGGCACATATATATATCACTTTATGGCAAAATATTTATCAAAATATACCTTCAGTCCTGTTCGGTGTATTTTTTCTGTCAGCTGGTCAACAGCGATGTTAGACGGAGCACAGACAAGCACGGACCCGTTGCTCTGCTTCACAAGATGGTAGACCACCGTTGCCGATGTTACTGTTTTTCCTGTGCCTGGCGGACCCTAAACAAACCACAGTTTAAAACATCAATCTCTGTAAATCACATGCTTACTGCAATGCTAAATTATAAACAAGGTAAAATTTGTAAACCATCAGGACTGAATATTCTCAAAACAAAGAATGAATGAATGCATCTACAATTACATCTACCAGCCTCGGTGGCGTTGTGGTTAGACCATCAGTCTACAGGCTGGCAGGCACTGGGTTCGGATCCCAGTCGAGGTATGGGTAGGTGTAAACCACTTGCACTGACCAGTGATCCATAACTGGTTCAACAAAGGCCATGGTTTGTGCTATCCTGCCTGTGGGAAGTGCAAATAAAAGAGCCCTTGCTGCTAATTGGAAAGAGTAGCCTATGCCATATAACCGTAAATAAAATGTGCTGAGTGCATCATTAAATAAAGCATTTCTTTCTTTCATTCTAGAATTACATCTCAACACAAATGAAAATCAGCTGCCTGGTGTCAGACAAAAGTATATGAATGAATTAAATTTCAGACAGTCTTATTTTACTGATCATATTTTGGGCATAATACAAATGAAAACTTATAGGTAAGTTCAGAACGATGTAATAACATTTTAGAACACTTCAAACTTCTTCAACAGTTGACCAATGACAGTCAACCTCTTATAATTATTGCTGCATGAAGGATATAGTTTGGAACCAGATGTCAAACGCGATCATTTATAAATATATTTTCCAAATGATTATTATACACAAAAATAGTAAAATTCCAGGACTTTCCAGGGGGACTTGTAAGTACTTCCAGGATGAAAATAAAATGTAAGCACTTTCCAGGGGTTTTCAGGATGCGTGTGAACCCTGTTATGGGTATGAACAAAAAAACCCATCTGCAAACTGTGTGAAACCCTTTCTCGCATCAGTTTACAGATAACTTTGTTTTTTTCCATACCCAGATGAATGTAAAAAACAGAACAGACAATACTTATAATTAAATTTGGATCATACTTACTAATAACAACATTCAAAGATCTTATTTTATTTTAAATTATTTTTTGGGTTAAAACAATAATGCTCAGTAAAACAAATTTCCAATGTAAAATGACACATATAAAGTTCCCTAATGATGTAATTTTTACATTCATGGATAAATGAAGAAATTTCTGTTGTTTAGCTCGACCAATGGAATGACATTATTATGTATGGAAATTTAATTATTAAAACATATGCAAGACAAATCCAAATAATGAACAATAATGAAATATTTGAGAGACAAGGAAACAAGTATCATTTTTCAACAGATATTTATTTTATTTTATTTTTTAACGACGCACTCAACACATTTTAACTACTGTTATATCGGCGTCGAACATATGGTTATGTCGAGAAAAAACCCCAGTGGTTAGCTGACGGGGATCGATCCTAGACCGACCGCGCATCAGGCGGGCACTGTTACCACTGGGCTATGCTGCCCGTCAACAGATATTTATACTGCCAATGAGAATAAGACCAAATGTAAATATATTTAAACAATACCAAAATGCTGAAAAAGATTGGGAAACAAATATCACATTAAAGATATTTATTGACCAACAGTGAGGGCGAGAGCCAGGTGGGTGCACAACAAACCTGGATGAGACTGAGTGGTCGCTGGAGGACAGTCTTGACGGCATACACCTGTGAATGGTTGAGCTCGGGGAGTCCCGGGGCGCTGAACCTCTTGGGGAGGGAGCACTTGAGAACGACGTCCTCTACTTCATGACCCAGCAGCTTGTGGTAGATGTAGCCCCACACGGACATCTCGTCCACAGCAAACGTCTTCAGGGCGGCCTGCATTCTAAAACACACATACAACAATAGTAAAAAATGACTGATGGAAGGAAATAAGGGATCGCTTTTATACTATAAATGTATATGGTCATGATTGTACATTTAGCATTGATGCACATCTTGTTCCTAATGCTATTTAAAGCGACCCCCCCCCCCCCCAATTTCTGTAATGCATGTGCAGAACATGTTTCCACGTTATTTCTGTGTTGTTCTTGCGGGCATAAAAGTTACTGAGGAATGTAAATGACTGTTTGTAAACATTTTTGACATGGCATGGCAATACAAGACATTAGCACACAAATGGTCTGCTGTGGATAGGGCGAGGTCTGGAAAATCAGTGAGACAGGTTGCAACTACTATTGGGAAGTCGATTATTGTGATAACATGGTTATGAAACCTATACTGACAAACCGGCAATGTCAAAATGAGAACTGGTCGAGGACGACGTAAATCAACTACCCCTCGGCAGGACCGTCCAATTTGGCTGATTTCTTTACGGGACAGATTTAAACCATCTTCCAAAATAAACTTTGAGTTCTCTGCTGTGTCTACACTAAGAATCACTGATTGAACAGTATGCAATCGGCTAAAGGAAGCAGGTTTAAAACATTGATGACCAGAGATTGGAATCAACATAACAGTCTAACACAAGCAACGGACATGACACATAATTTACAGTGAGTGCAACAACTGCATCATTGGCGCTATACAATGTTTAGTGACAAGACTCAATTAAATCTTGACTATGCAGATGGAAAATTGCACATCTGCACATGAATGGATCAGTCTGGAACGAGAAATAGCCCAATGGGGCCACAGACAGGGATCGATCCTAAACTGACCATGCATCAATTGAGCGCTTTACCACTGGGCCATATCCCACCCCTTCTGTAATGGTGTGAGGTGGGATAACTTACGATAACAGGACTGATTTGATGGAAGAGTGACTGGTGTTTGATATAGGGAAAACATTTTGTAGTACTGTTTTCCCACAGAGTTGGGCGCAACTTTTAGCTCCAGTATAATGCTCTCACATAGCCCGTGTTTCAGTAGACTGCTTGGCAAATGCCAATATCCAAATTTTATCCTGGCAAGCAAAAGGCCCAGACCTGAATCCAATAGAACATTTGTGGGATGTCTTGGGTCATCGTATTTATGAATGCCTTAAGGCACCCCAAAACCGGGATCAAGTGTTCTTGGCCCTCCAAGAAGAGTGGTGCAACATCCAAAGTATGCACCACCATTGTGCAGATGTTGTCCAAGTGTATGGAGGACACAATCATTATAAATTTTCAATCAAACAATTTTATGTGTATCATTTCTTCTTTCATTTTTAAATAAGTAGTGAATTAAATTTAGATAACATAAGCCTGAGATCCCTTATTTCTTTCCACCAGTATATATACGATATGGAGAGAATCTGAGGTGTTTTCACTTTTATAGACACACCACCTGTCCTCAATTGCATCACTGTGAAGTTAATAGTGCACAACTCGTCATGCTTTCAAAAGAGGAGCCAAACCCCATGAAACACAGACTTCATCTGTAACTAGATAATACATTTATATACCGTATATTGCCATGTATTAGCCGGCTCCGTGGATAAGCCGACCCCTTAATTTGACCCTAAATATCTAGTACAAAATGATCGGCATTGTACTTAAGTTGAAGTCATCTTTTGTCCAGCTGTATGTTGTATTGATTTGAATAATACTGTCAACAAATAGACTCGTGTTTTTCTTGTTCATTGTATTTGTTTTCCCTTTAATTAATACAAACACGGTAATCGCGAACGCAATCAATGCAGCAATTCTAACATCTACCATCGTAACCATGCAGTGAAAAATAATTTAGAACTGATAAATCATAAAAGAAAAATAAATAATTCAACCTGTAACAACATATCACTGCACATGAGTAATTAATTTATTCACTGGACAGCAAAAAGAAAAATCAATGAGGCATGTTTAATCCCCCACCACACACACAAAAAACAAAAAATCATGCTGTCTGTGACTGCAGCTGTTCACTGTATGGTCATGTGACAATAGTGGGGAGTAATTATCGTCCTGAAATTCATGTTATGTTTTTTCAGTCGGTAATGTTATTAATGAGCGTAATTTATTTATGGCATTACTTTACAGTTTAATGCACCCTCCCAACAAAACAATAATATTAGAAATGTAATACTTGTTTGAAGAATAAACACTGTTTTGTATTTTAAATTTCTATATGAAAGACTGGTCCCAGCACAGGTCAAACAAAGATGGCGAACAGCAAGAAAGAATATGTTTTTACCATTGAAATGACAATAAAACAAGTAATTTTATATTATTATTCATCAAACTTATAATGCATTCAAGAACAAAAAACTGCATAATATTGCATGATGGGGTGTTTTATTTATACTATGCACAAATTATTGATACATAATCTGTGAAAGGCTATAAATGTCTGATCAAAATTTATAAGTCATGGTCGGGAGTATTTTTGATCGGAATTTTATGCTCCAATTTGTTGCCTCCGTGTATAAGCCGACCCTCTTCTTTTGGAAAGTGTTTCTAGACTTCAAAAGTCTGCTAATACATGGCAATATAAGGTACAACAAAACAAACTCAATATTTTGATGCAATGCAAATAAAGTCCAGAAAAGTATGATGTTTGTAATATCACCTAAGTTATAGGGCCATACCTGTCAAAAATTAGTCTCTAAACAGATTAAAATATAAAAGTTATCTTTTTATAAGGAAGTTCATCTGTACTTGTGAAGACAGTAACAAGGCGATACATAAAGAATAATACATGAGTGGCCGTTAGATACCAAATATCTCTCAACGTGTTGTTTTAAAGTGTATCTAATGAGCGAAAGCGAGTTCGATACATTTTAAAACAAGGAGTTGTGAGATAAATGATATTTAACAGACACTAGTGTATTATTCTATTTCTAACATATCCTCAAAAACCAGGTTTAAAGCAAATTTTTATACATCTTTTTTGACTAAATGTTGTTTACAGCTGTTGCACTTGTAGCCGACTTAAGCGTCACAGACATATGAATGTCAGGTTAACTATACGTCACAGTGTAATCGATTTCCATTATGTGGTTTTTCATTAGATGTGTGGCATTGGTGACCTGGTTACCACATAGGAGCAGCCAGTCGTATGTATTAAAATTGTTCACACACGTACATGTGTTAACAACCATGTGCAGCCAAAAATAATGTATGGTGTTCTCACCAACAGATGTGTAACAAAAGAAAGTTAGTGGCAAGTTACAATCTACAAGTAATGCCTACGGCAACAATTTAAAAAAATTGTTTCTGTAACAGGTAAAACACTGCAATTTTATAAATAAGCCTTGAAAAAGAAATCATGTTAGTTGTGTGTTGGCATTTTAGACTTAAGACAATACTCTGAAATACTGAATGTTTGTTACCTGTCAAATGAGGTAGACTTCCACACGAAGTCCACTACAAAGTTGTGTGTGCACTCTGACGGTACTCCGGCATTGCTCTTCAGTTCAATGGCCACTTCATCACTGTAATCTGTTGGGAATTATGTAAGGAATAAAACGTGGGGAAATTCCAATAAAAAACCCTCCTTTTTTTCTGCTAAACCCTGACATACAAATGAGTAATTATTTACTAAGATAAATAAACGTCCATGAGATGGCAGGTCTTGAACTGGTTACACAAAGAAATATTTCATGTAGGATTAAAACTTTCCTAAGTTGGAATTTATAATGAGGTACGACAAGCCCTAACTGCCAGTTCTAAAAAAGAAAAAAGAATCCATCCATTTCTTCTAAACATCAACTTCAAAAACCTTTTAGACATCTTTGATTACAGTCTATTGATAAAATAACAAGTAGTATGTAGTTAGTCAAATGGTATACAAACATCTTCTAAGTAATTAGTCTGAATGTCGTTTTTAGACCTTTATTTGTTATCAAGGCTCACCTTCTCCATTGTCAAATTAATCAATTACTAATTTCTATACTAAGTGGCAATGACTTTCAGGGCTGAATTTATGAAGACTGTTTTTCTTTCTTAAATGTGGGTATTTAAAACATTATAAATGTATGTAGTACTCACCTGTACAAGATAAACAAGCTTTCTAAATTTAGCTACAGGTTACACACCACCATTAATTACGCCATGCAGGTCAATACAATGTTTATGTCAAAACATATTCTGTGAAAAATTCTAAACTGTTGAAAGGTTCACGTGACTACTAATTTTAGGGAGTGCTCTCAACTGGTAAGTAGTGTAAAAAAAACTAAATCATAGATCGACCACAAATTTTTGTCAGCCACTCTAATGTCAGAGTACTGTCCCATGTTGCTGTTATACATGTGGCACTGTACCACTTGCAGTTGTTATCAGTTAGTACTACATTATAACAAGTAACTTCAAACCAGTGGGTTATTTAAATACTACAGAGGTCAACCTACTTCTAATCATTAAAGAAAGATTTCAAAAGGAATTTTATAGTAGTTATTTTATTTTATGAGAAACTATTTCCTCATATTTCCAGGCTATATTAAGCTGCTACAGCAAGTAACGACACAACAAATGGTGGTGTGTTGCCTAGATACCAATATTTTCTCCAGTGCAAGGCCTGAAATAAGTATACCAAGTGTAAGGATACTGTCTGGAATCTTGATGACGTGCCCAACTCCAGACCAGGGTTTGTGGAGCTCTCCAATGTAACGCAATCGCAGCTCATCACCGTGCATCAACTTCATCTCTAGAATGACGAGAAATATCAAATCATGTATTATGTCAGGCATACAGTTACCTTCAGGACACACACTAATACAGCACCAGTTCCAACATTATTCAACATCAAATATCTGCCCAATTATTTTTCCTGATAGCAAACAAATGACCATTACCTATTTTATTTCTAATGACCAAACAAAATGGACAACAATGTGAAAATAGCTTAAATGACTCCCCAGAATGTAAGTCAGGGTAGAAATGAATAATTTCCACACAACGTATTTTTACAGCAAGGTTTATAGATGACAAACATCTTCATTTGTAAAATGAATATCTACTATGTACTATTGTCTATACTAGCCTCGACAGCATGAAGAGTGTCTTTCACTTTCAACTGGTCAGCTATACCTTTAAAAATCTTGACGTACATACCATACATACATACCATACATATAACAAAGTCAATTATTGAGGAACATTTAAAAAAAAAAATTGATTCAACAAAACAAACTCCAGTTTTAATTTAATAAATTTGAGACCCATTAACTCTTTTGTAACTAACCATCATTGGCCTTGGGGAGGTGGAAGTAGGCGATACGCTTCTTGTTAAGTCCGAAGTCCCAGCGCACAACGATGTTGTCTTGAGTCTGTGACTCTTTCAGCTTTTTGTCGTAGTCAGCCTCAAGCTTCACTAGCGGTCCAAAAATATTCTGGTACTGATACGCATCATCGTACCTACATGTAGAAAAGATATAGTAATCGTTTCCTCTTGAAATATGCTTTATATTGTGACAGAGGTAATCTAGGGTTTAAGATGGACAAAACTGCTGTTAATTGCCAAATGTTAAGTAAAAACATAAAAGCAAATTTAATTTGTTCAAGCCAAACCAAACACAACAAAATAAGGTATCATTAAACAAACACATTTATTATTAAATATAGTTGTGCAATTTAATTTTGTATTTGATGATTTGGCAAATGATAGCTTAACCCTTTCCGACAATGGAACGGGAAATCATGTTAAAAAAAAATCACTGTTCAGGACTACAAAACGGGAAATCCTGTTGTGTGTTTTCAGTTTGTATTTACCACCAAATTTGTCGCAGGTTGACATGCGCAATAGAGGCAGTGCTAACAACAACATCCTGTAAAAGTGTTACATGGTTTGCCGTGAGAATGTGCTCATTTGTTCGGAATTTTTCAGCCAATTTGGTATAAGTGTTCTGTTAACTACAATGGCGACATCCATTTTCTATAATACGACCTTCACAGAAAGTTACCGCGATAGTGATGTTTTATCGTAATGAAACAGTGATAATTCCGATAGAATTCCACTAGCTGAAATACTATCACGAATTCAAGATGACATACCACTTTCGAGATTTGCACGTGGTCGGAAAGATTTTCTAAATGGTTATTCATTTACAAATTTTCATAGAAATTTGGTATGTTTTTATAACCAGTGATTTTGTTTAATATACCTCTACATGT
>JAECMU010111413.1:910-20536 GCA_016106625.1 Dracogyra subfuscus
TTATTAATAGGTCTATTTCTAAAGTTGGGTTTATGCTGGAGTGTCGTAGTTCATTATTAATAGGTCTATTTCTAAAGTTGGGTTTATGCTGGAGTGTCGTACTTAATTATTAATAGGTCTATTTCTAAACTTTGGTTTGTGCTGGAGTGTCGTACTTCATTATTAATAGGTCTATTTCTAAAGTTGGGTTAATGCTGGAGTGTCGTACTTCATTATTAATAGGTCTATTTCTAAAGTTGGGTTTATGCTGGAGTGTCGTACTTCATTATTAATAGGTCTATTTCTAAAGTTGGGGCGAGACGTAGCCAGTGGTAAAGCGCTCACTTGATGCGTGGTGGGTTTGGGATCAATCCCCATCTGCACTATTTCTTGTTCCAACCAGTGCACCAGCACAGCTTTATCAAAGGCCATGGTATGTGCTATCCTGTCTGGTAAAGTGCATATAAAATATCCCTTAGCGGATTTCCTCTGACTAGTCTGAATTACCAAATATTTTGGAATGCAATAGCTGATGATTGATTAACCAATGTGCTCTCATGGTTTCGTTAAAACATTTTTATTTCTAAAGTTAAACAGACATGCACCACAAATAATTAAACACTTCTAATTGTATATAAATATATTATTTAGCAAGGCGTTTTGTATATGAGTATTTAAATTAAAAAGAAAATGCACTGTTGGAACCACTGGTTGCATTCAGTCTCCCAAGTCTTAAGTTGACCAGATAAAGTGAAAAATTAAAACCATGATAACATTTTAAAATTATGGGGATAGGATCTTGAAGATGCATTATAATTTTTTTCCTAAAGTTCTTGCTTTTTAGTATTAAATAAGATCATTTTTAAAAGTTCATTTATTGACGATCTTCCTTAACAATTATTCAGACATTATCAGCTAGGTTTAGCATACGGATTTGACAAACAGTTTGATTGTGCCATAGAGCATTACAAGGCTGCTGTTAAAGTAATAGAATCCAAAATTGGTGAGTATTAAATTCTGTATACACGAATTAGTATGTGACACTGTAACACTACAACTCCATGAATTAGTATGTGACACTAACACTACAACTCCATGAATTAGTATGTGACACTGTAACACTACAACTCCATGAATTAGTATGTGACACTGTAACACTACAACTCCATGAATTAGTATGTGACACTATAACACTACAACTCCATAAATTAGTATGTGACACTAACACTACAACTCCATGAATTAGTATGTGACACTGTAACACTACAACTCCATGAATTAGTATGTGACACTGTAACACTACAACTCCATGAATTAGTATGTGACACTGTAACACTACAACTCCATGAATTATGACACTGTAACACTACAACTCCATGAATTATGACACTGTAAAACTACAACTCCATGAATTAGTATGTGACACTATAACACTACAACTCCATGAATTAGTATGGGACATTGTAACACTACAACTCCATGAATTAGTATGGGACACTGTAACACTACAACTCCATGAATTAGTATGTGACACTGTAACACTACAACTCCATGAATTAGTATGTGACACTAACACTACAACTCCATGAATTATGACACTGTAACACTACAACTCCATGAATTATGACACTGTAAAACTACAACTCCATTAGTTTTTCTTATCCAACCACTGCTTCAAGTTGTGTATCAAGCGATTAGATTGTGCTATTTTATAATATGAGTATAAAATTTCTTCTGTGATTCTAGAAATAAATATTCAGTTTAAAATTAGGTGGAGTGCTATTAAACAAATATTATTTTCATCTAAAAATGGTTATAGGTTAATCATTGCTTTATTTCAGAACAATTAACAAAATTGATCGAAGAAAAATCAACTACAAAAGGAAAAGGTTTGTATTAAACAAGTTTTACTTTTCTTGGTGCACCTAAATTATTATTACCTATTTTTACTTCAATTGCATTCACCTGTAAAGTCCAGTTTAAACTATTTAACTTTTTATTAAAGCACGTTTAAAAAAACATTTTAAAAGTGTTTTGAGATACTCTATTTATAGTACTAAGATATTTTGTTTTTAGTTTCATACTTGCACATTATAAATGTATAGAATATTAACAATTTAACTTTTTGTTTAAAATCAACTAATTGTTTATATGTTGTACTACCAGTTAATTATTGTTGAAACAACAGTAATGATAATTCACATTAAAACGTGTGTTTTTTTCAGAGCTTGCAACACCTGATGACCCTGTGTCAAATGCTGCACAAGAAATCAAAGAACTTAAAGAAATATTGCCCGACATTGTATCAAAGGTGTGAACAAATGAAATGTTAAAGTTGAAAATATATTAATTTTTAGCTTACTACAGTTGGGTATAACATTGTTTGCTAAAAAACTTCAAATTCTCTAAATATACTTTTGAGTCTTTACTGGTCTAGATCACTTTTGATCAGATGTAGCTTTGTGATGGAACCCTTACTTGAGAATTAATACCACCAGTTACTTTTGGTGTTTTTTGTCAACCCATCTAATGGAGTAAGACATTAAAGGCAATGGCTTGTATATTCTGACTTGTGAGGTAAATCTTCATGTAAAATGTCCTGACTTTGCTTGATGGGAGTAATCTATACTGCAGCAGCAGGTTTTTACACTAAACAATAATTAAGACTCCAAATAACCGTAATTTGAAATACAGAGTCCTATAACTACCTACATGTTCCCAATTGCTATTGATTACATGGTGAAAATCTGTTGTGAGAATATTATTTCTTTCACTTGGTGCTGTTCTGTGTAAAACCAGTTTTGTGTATCTTTCCTCTCGTGTGTATCTTCCCTCTCTTGTGTATTAAATTTAGTACAATACAAATGGTTGAAACGGGTAATGTAAATGTAATTGGGGATTTGTAATTTTTTGTGGTAACCTTTGTGATTTATGCAGATGTTTACGAGGGCTGTAATTGGGTATTTGTAATTTTGTGTGGTAACCTGTATGTGCTTTATGCAGATGTTTACGAGGGCTGTGATGAATACAGCTAATTTGTCTTTCCTCGCGTTCTGCAGGTGGAGGATTCTGAGGAAGAGAAAAAGAACCATGACCAACTGAAGAAGATGGCCAAGGAAGCTATGGGTGGAGTATTGCCACAGGTAGTTATTGGACTCTTTGTCAGTCTTCCTTTGGACCAGTGGCGGGATGTAGCCCAGTGGTACAGCGCTCTCTCGCTGTGCGGTCGATCTGGGATTGATCCCCCGTTGGTGGCCTCGTTAGGCTATTTCTTGTTCCAGCCAGTGCACCACGACTGGTATTTCAAAGGCTGTGGTATGTACTACCCTGTCTGTGGGATGGTGCATATAAAAGATCCCTTGCTGCTAATTGAAAAGACTATCCCCTGAAGTGGCAACAGCAGGTTTGCTATCTTAATATCTGTAGTTCTTAACTATGTTTGACACCAAATAACCGTAAAGAAAATGTGTTGTTAAATAAAACATTTCTTTCTTTTCCTTCGGACAATTTCTTGTTACAGGATCAAACTGCTTCATGATGCCATGGTTTGTGGTTGGAAGGGGTGTGGGGTTATTGTCTCTTCAGAAAGGCTATTCAATAGAAGTGGCCACTTGATAGGTTTGATTGTATTATCATGGTATATATTTGGTAATTTGGCTAATACTATTATACTGATGGAAGAATTAAGGGAACTAAATTGCAGGCAAAATGCTCATCCACGATACCATACCGTTGACTGTTAATGGCAGTGGGTCTGACAATAACCATTCAGTATCCATGGTTTGACACGTCCACTAGCCCTCGGGTCTGCTTGAGGAAGTCATCAACTGTATTACTACAATACATATGTTCCTAGTCGAAGCTTATTTTAGGCTAGTGATTTTCTAAAAATAGTGTCACGTCTCTTATTTGATGTTTATATTTTATACAAGCCTAACTACACGTTCAGTGTGAACTGTCATCTTTCCTCATTTCTTTCCATCAGTAGAGTGGTCTGAAAGTTATTTTGTACTGTGTGGTATTAACGCTTTCAATTTGTATTTCAGTCCGATGCCAGTTCGGGTGATACTGCAGCCACGATACCAAAAGTAAATATTATTTTTACTGAAAGTTGAATAATTGTTATAAGCAAGAAATTAATGCGTTGTAATTTTATCAGTTACTGAGGAGCTCGAGATGATTTGTCCATTACGTAAAATCTGTTCAGACGATTCGTCCACTAAATAATGTGTAGTACATGTACGTGGGGGCTAAATAAATTAGATATATTTAACCTTGTATCTCTTTTTTCTGTCATAAATTTACAAAGGTGAAAATAAATTATACTGCATTAGATTACGCTTGGTAGATGTTTTTGTAACAATGCTCTGCAGACGTAATTCTTTGGCGTGTATTTATTCGGTTGTTTCTATATTATCCCGCCGTCATGTAAAATACTCGAATCCAATTGGCTGGTTACACTAAGACAAACCCGTTATACCCCGCGTAAGAGAATTCCAGGCAGGGTATAAATGACAATTGTTTTCTCATGTCCCCCCGCCTGTCGTTTTCAGTTTGTTTCGTAAATGTTGATTAACTGTTATGCTGTTTTAAACTTCGTTATTGCTGGTGTTTGTTGTTATTGGTATTTCTGATCGAGGATCCCAGTCGAGGCATAGGATTTTTCATTCAGATACCGATTCCAAACTCCGTGTGAGTGCTCCACAAGGCTCAGTGGGTAGGTGTAAACTACTTGCGCTGGTTGAACAAAGGCCATGGTTTGTGCTATCCTGCCTGTGGGAAGCGCAAATAAAAAATCCCTTGCTGTTAATTGGAAAGAGTAGCCCATGAAGTGGTGACAGCGGGTTTCCTCACAAAATCTCTGTAAATAAAATGTGTTGAGTGCGTTAAATAAAACATTTCTTTCTTTATTTCTTTGCTTTACCAATTAAGTGTACAGGTGTCCTCTATTGTTATATTGTGAAGCCATTAGAAATGCAAGCTAATTACTGCTTAAGCTTGTTCACCAAGTTGGATCCAGTAGTGTCTAAAACAACACACCTTCAAAGCTGCTCCGCTAACTGCCTACATGTTGCATGTTGTAGTATGTTTTAGTATGTTTTAGTATAAAATGCCCAATAAAGATAACCTTCAGCCCTTCCCTTTCAACTTGTCTGGATAGTAATGTTGAATTCCAACTCTATTTTACTTTTTTGGTTATAGTATACCACAAAATAATGTTAAGAAATGATTACATTGTCAAAGAAATGACATTTAATATGCTTTAAAAAAATGCAGTCATCGAGTGGACGAAAGCATACATTTTTTCAAAAGTACACAAAAAACATTTACTTAAGTATAAACATGCTTACATGTTTGAAGGCAAATTTAACAAAAGCCCACAGCAAATAGTATTATAATATGAACTATATTAAGGGACAGTTGGTATTAACCAGAATAATTTCTTGTGTATTACCCGCAGGCTATACATTTTAAACCATTGAAATCTACCACCTTCGGCTTATGTGACCCAGGCTTATTTTAGGTTTTTTACACAAGTTGGAACAACATTCAGAAGAAAAAAAGTGTCTATCAAAATTTATTTTAAGACTCAATGAAAAGTGAGTATCCTTGTTTATGGCAAGTGATACTACTTGGTCATAGAAATTCAAACACACTAATTGTAGTCACTAATTAATGCTTATAACCAGAGCAAATACAATGCAAGCAACTGTAAGCGTAAATCGTGTTAAATGAATGATTATATTAATGGCTGTACAGATCACGTGATCATTTATTGTAGCAGTTCAAGCTATTGTGGCCTTTCTGTAAGAGCAGGTAATTTGATAATCTTTGTTTTATAAAACACTTATCTATAGTGTTGTCGGAAATAGAATAATAATGATTTTCATTATTTCTTACATATTAAACACAAGAAAATATTTGGTAAATATCTATCTAATTATAGTCTACCTAATTCAGCATTTACTTGTTTTGGCTCTCATTGATGTACAAGATGGTGTTTACTCTTGAATTAAAAGAAAGATGTCGGTAAACAGGTGATTTGTGTACTTTATTGGAATAGACTAATAAATTTTGATCAACATATGTCAATTTCATTGCTTTTACAATATGCGAGGGATCGTTTCTGATGATGGTTTACCCCAATTCCTCTCCAAAACTAAATATTTGTAGACATTTATAAGTAACTTTTGAGCAAAACTGTCAACCATTTTGAGTTTGTGATCTATTATACCGGTATTAAAGGTGCTATCTCAAAGTTGCATAATGATGCTAATGCAAAACAAGTTTTTATTAAATTTTGTTTTAACATTTTAAGACTACACCTTAAATTATATGCCCATAAATGATTATAGGTAATGATTTTATTTACTAGTAGAAATTACATTTTTATCGCAGACTTTATAACATATACCCTCTGATATAGCACCTTTAAATATCTACTGTATGTATATTGAATTTATATTTATTAAATATGCTGGTCAAAATTATGAATTTATGCTGCAATTCAAAATAATCAATTATCTTGCAGTTTTAAATTAAGAGTTTGTTTCAGAGTAAATGAAATTGACACACATCGATCAAAATGTGTTCTGTTCCAATAAAGGTCATAAATCTCCTGTTTACCAACATCTTTCTTTTAATTCAAGAGTAAACACCACCTTGTACATCAATGAAAGCCCAAACAAGTAAATGCTAAATTAGGTAGAATATCATTAAATAGGTATTTATATTTTTTGTCCCTTTAAATATTACAGACACAGTAACTATTAGTAATGTGAACATGTTTCATGCCGTGCAAAACTAATTTAGCACCGATAAATCATAACAAGAAAATAAACAATTGAAGCTGTAACAACATATCACTGTTTATAAGTAATTTAATTATTCTCTGGACATCAAATAATAAACTCATTAAGGCATGTAAGTCGGGGTCGAGAGTGTTTTCGATCGGAATTTTATGAATCAATTTGTTGCCTCAGTGTATAAGCTGACTCCCTTCTTTTGGAAAGTATTTCTAGACTTTAAAAAGTCTGCTAATACACCACAATATACAGTCAGTATTATCCTGTCTGTGGGATGGTGCATATAAAACATCCCTTGCTGTTCATTAAAGAGTAGCCCATGAAGTGGTGACAGCGGGTTTCCCCATCTCAATATCTGTGGTCCATAACCATATGTCCGATTGTTGAGTGTCACATAAAATATTTCCTTTCTTGAGACTGAGCAGAAAAATATTTACTATATTATTAAAGCAATGATTGCAGATAGTTGCCAAACATTAGCATCACTTGTCATTCCTGTTTTATTTTCACCACTATTTCATAGCCTCTTATTTTGAGGTTTTTTAAAAATCTATTTGTTTTATTTTTACAGATCTTATTTTAAGAGTTTTAAAAATCTCTTTGCTTTATTTTTACAGATATTATTTTAAGAGATTTTAAAATCTCTTTGCTTTATTTTTACAGATCTTATTTTAAGAGGTTTTAAAATCTCTTTGCTTTATTTTTACAGACTGAAGTAAAAGCCCTGGATGTTAACTTGATCAGAAGAAAGGTTTGTGGTCGATTAAAATATTGAAGAATATTTTTATAAATTTTATAAAACCCATCTACTTTTGTTCTTAATGTCACGCTTATCGATAACATTTGAGGTAATTTATTGATGTAGGTAGTAATATTAAATTTATAGTTAAAAACAATATATGGGTAAACATTTCAGTTTTGTGTGTGGTTTTGAAAAAAACTAAATAGTTTGCTGTAGAAACCGCAATAGGTATTTTCTACAAGTTACAGAAGTGTAGAAAATGAAACACTGCAATGGGTGTGAGTGTATTTGTAGTATATGTTGCAGAGGAAACCCGAGGAGGATGGTGTCGAAGATGGAGATTCTAAGAAATCTAAGCAGGAGAATGGATCTGGAGGAGATTCTAAGAAGTCTAAGCAGGAGAATGGATCTGGAGGAGATTCTAAGAAGTCTAAGCAGGAGAATGGATCTGGAGATGTGAAGAAAATCAAAGAGAATGGCCACAGTGAGGAAAAGATTGACAGCAAGGTTAGTATTGACCTCGTTTTAACCACCTACACTCACATATGTTGGTGTGCTGTTAATGAATGTTCAAATAACAAATATCACTATGTACAATGGTATTTGAAGGGTTAGGGTTAACAAATGTCACTATGTACAATGGTATTTGTTAGGGTTAGGGTTAACAAATGTCATTATGTACAATGGTATTTGTTAGGGTTAGGGTTAACAAATGTCATTATGTACAATGGTATTTGTTAGGGTTAACCAATGTCATTATGTACAATGGTATTTGTTAGGGTTAACCAATGTCATTATGTACAATGGTATTTGTTAGGGTTAACCAATGTCATTATGTACAATGGTATTTGTTAGGGTTAACAAATGTCATTATGTACAATGGTATTTGTTAGGGTTAAGGTTAACCAATGTCATTATGTACAATGGTATTTGTTAGGGTTAGGGTTAACCAATGTCATTATGTACAATGGTAATTGTTAGGGTTAACCAATGTCATTATGTACAATGGTAATTGTTAGGGTTAACAAATGTCATTATGTACAATGGTATTTGTTACGGTTAACAAATGTCATTATGTACAATGGTATTTGTTAGGGTTAACAAATGTCATTATGTACAGTGGTATTTGTTAGGGTTAGGGTTAACAAATGTCATTATGTACAATGGTATTTGTTAAAACTTCAAGTTGCTGTCAGACATGAAAACAAAAAATTTGTTAATAAACAAACTGGGCTTCCATCATTGTTCAGTGTACTTGTGCTTTATTTAAATATAATTTTTTATTTTGTAGATGAAGAGTTAACCCCCCAAATAGCCTGGCATATAATAAACTCTGGAACAGTCGTTTGTTGAATACTTCATAAAACTTTTTATCCTATATATCCATGATATAAACCCATGTGATAAGTCACTTTATTAAACGGGTTAATAATGGTATGCAAATTTGTACGGTCTCTAGGTTATGTGTTGTGGTAAATGAGTCCTTTGCTTAAACACCAACAAGACCTGTGTACCTGTGGTAACGTTTTCAAAGATTTGTTTAAAATATGTGACGTCAAACAATCTGCGCTAATCGTGATGTCATATTATCAATGGCAGCGACTTTAGTACTGTGATTTACAACAAAAAAAAGGTAATTAGAATGTTATTTTACTTTGTGTTTTTCAATATGTAAAATATCAACCTTGTCTAGTTGACCAGTATTTGTCTCGGCAGAGCCTTGACAAATACCAATCAACATAGACTCTGTTGATATTTTCCATATTAAAAAATACTCGTGACGAATCCTCTATGTATACGATATTTATTTTCAGGTTCAGTCTTCAAACGTCCCTGAACCAATGGCGACATCTTGAAAGAGGACCGATATGATGACAATTCTGAGATCTCCTTTCCGACTGCCTGTGTACTTGACCCGACATTTTAATGGAGGACTCCCAATATTTGAACACTCACAAAATTATTTTGTGTACATTGCTAATGGAGGACTCAAATATTTGATAACTCACAAAGTTCATGTGTGTACATTGACCCAACATTGTAATGAGGACTCTGATATTGGATCATTCACAAAGTTCTTTCATGCACATGAAATCTCCATTGTACTGTCTTTGTTGCTGCATTAAAATCGGCCCTTTTGTAAACATGTTTTGTTATTATTTTAATATATCTGTTGAGGTTCATTTCTTTATTCAACACTGGAGGTGAAATGATATTTAGGGTGTGCTGAAATCTGATAAAAAACATCCTCCTACAATACAACACAAGTGTTGTAAATTAAGTTTAGAAAGAAGCATGATGTGGGAATCAGTTTATTTAAATCTAGCTGTAGCTTGTGCTACGACAAAGCAGGTACTGGTGAAGTGGATATACTATAAACTGCGTGTAAAAGTTTATTCAACAACGCCACTAGAGCACATTGATTTTAATTATCTCATCTTATCAGCTATTAGATGTGAAACATGGTCATTCTGATATTTTGGTTTTAGAGGAAACCTGCTTTTGCCACAGGCTACTCTTACGATAGACAGCAAGGCTACTCTTACGATAGGCAGCAAGGGATCTTTTATTTGCGCTTCCCACTGGCAGGATAGTACAAACCATGGCTTTTGTTGAACCAGTTCTAGATCACTGGTCTGCAAGTGGTTTACACCTGCCCATTGAGCTTTGTGGAGCCCTCGCTCAGTGTTTGGAGTCCATTAAAAATCCCATGCCTCTACTGGGATCCGAACCCAGTACCAGCCAGTAGAATGATGGCCTAACCACAATGCCGGTATATATGTGTCTTCTGGTTCCAATATAAATGCTTCATTTGCAATCAAGATGCATGGTTAAAGATTTTGCAAATGATGTAACCACTTAGATAATGGCCCACCTGTCCTCAAACTGGGTCTATGCTATTACTAGTCATTGCTATGCCGATATAGCACAAGTTATCCTAAATCTAAATTTCGATCACCATTTTGTTTTTTTTCACTCCAAAATAATTTTTTAGACCTGTTGTCCATTTAACAGTAGCTTCTGCGGGAAGGTTGGGGTGCAACATCCAAAAGGGGCACCGTGGCATTCTTAAATGCACTCTTGTGCATTATATAGTCTATTTCCATGATACTTGGACGTTTGAGAGAGAGGTGCACATAAGTTAACATGGTGTTTATAGTTTCTAAGAAGTAGACCATGTTGTGCACTTTATGGTACAAAATAATTGTTTAGAAAAGTGTAGTAGACATACCAACATTAAAACAGTCTTGTGATTGTCTTACTTTTTAATCTCATGTAACTATGGTTTAAAATGGGATTCCTGTTTGCCAACTCATTTTTTGTTCCAGCCAGTGTACTACAACTGGCATATCATTGGCTATTCTGTTTCTGGGATGTAAAATATACACAAATAAAAAAGTTAAGCACCCCCAGATATGATTAGTTATATAATATTGGCATGCATTGCAAACTGAAATTGCAACAACGATTCTGACGGGCATAGAAAATGAGATCATGCAAACATGACAATGGTGTCACATCTCATCGTGCGTGCACGTGTAACATGCCTCCTATGACTTTTCCAAAGTGCAGTATGGGTGCGTGCCCAAATTGGGTATTTAATGTGGCCGTCTTGCACTTTTCGATCATTATCAGTGAAGATGAATTGAAGGCGAATATCAGTGGATCAAAGATTACCAATAATTGGCATGCGTAACGCAGGAATGACGTTCAAAGCCATCGGCTGTTAGCTGGGGTACCACTACACAGTAATGGCAGACTCGCCAGGAAACATGCCGTAGCCAACTCTGAAGGATTTGCCACGGTCACGCGGAACTCATGTGAATGAATGAATGATTAACGACACCCCAGCACAAAAAATACATATCGGCTATAGGGTGTCACAAATGTAAGTGTACGAACACATTATTTATATATACACTTATGTAAAACCAGTGTAAGGAGCTGTTGGGTGGAAATATAATACAATATATAAAATCTTAAAATGTATAGAAGTCAAAATGTTTTTAAAACTTTACAATTAACATTGGATGGAATTTAAACGATTCCAAAACATTTGTTGCCAAATATATCATTTCTTGTCGGCTTGAGTTGATCACACTCCACCAAAATGCGGCGCACAGTCAGTGTACACCGACAGTGTTCACACTGAGGAGGAGGGTCTTTCTTTAAAATAAATGAATGGGTCAAAAACGTATGGCCGATGCGGGCACGGCACAAGACTACTTCTTCCTTCCGGCAGCGCCTGTAAGATGACTGCCATTCTCCCAGGACTGCCTTGACAGCATGAAGCTGATTTGCAACCGCACCATCCCAATCATCTTGCCAAGTTGAAAATATATATTGGTTAATATGAAGTTTAAAATCACTGTAGGGGACACCAACATGGACACGGGGCAAGTTCAAAGCAGACTTGACAGCAACATCTGCATTTCCGTTACCTCTAATGCCATCATGGCTTGGTACCCAACAAAATATAACCTCTTTATTGGCAATTGATAAAAAGACACACTTTCGTATTAACTAAGGGATGCTCCAATTTCATGTACTGTAGAGCTTGGAGACACGAAAGGGAGTCTAAAAATAATATACTTGGATGCACATGAATCCTTAATATGTTCCAGGGTTTAATGACTGCCCAAATTTTAGCAGTAAAGATTGATGATGAATCGGGCAATCTCATGGAAATTACTGCGTCTGCTGGAAAAACTAGCACAAGCCACATAATTCCCATCCCGTGATCCGTCTGTAAACAGGAATGTAATCACAGTATTTCTCTTGGATTTCCATGAAATGTTGTTTATAAATAACTGCATATGTGCGATCTTTTTTTAGATGCACAAGATCGAATACAATTTTTGGTGGTTTGATGCACCAAGGTGGCAAAATAAAATATGAAGGCGTTTCCAAAATGTCTGTTAAATCAATGTTGGAAACTGATAAAAGCTGCTTAATGCGAAGACCAAATGTTCGAATTGCATTCGGTTTCGCATCAGATAGCTTCATATATTTATTATCAAACACCGCATTGTGTACAGGATGTTTTGGCATTGATTTGAAAAAAAAAAAAAACACTTACCCATTGAGCCTTGCGGAACACTCACTCAGGGTTTGGAATCGATATTTGGATTAAAAATCCCATGCCTCAACTAGGATCCGAACCCAGTACCTACCAGCATGTAGACCGACAGCGAACCACGACGCCGCCAAGGCCGGTGGCATTGATTTAATCATAGTAGCATACTGCACAGAAAGCTTTGCACGTCTAGCACCCCAACTAGGTTTGTGTGCATCGACGTACAGGCTCTGCACAGGAGATGTTTTGAAAGCACCAAGACAAAGCCTAAGTCCCTGGTTGTGTATAGGATCTAGCATTTGCAAGTAAGACTTACGTGCTGACCCATACACAATGCACCCATAATCAAGTTTAAACCGAACTAAAGATCTATAAAGTCGGAGCATAACCTTTCGATCTACTCCCCATTCAATCTTGCCAATAACTTTTAAGATACTGAGAGCCTTTAAGCCCTTCTTTTTCACATACTGTAAATGAGGAACAAAAGATAGCCTCCTGTCAAAAATAACCCCCAGAAATTTCGTCTCCGCCATAATAGGAACCGAACTTTTGTCCAGAAACAGCTGAGGATCTAAATGGTGACCTCTTTTCTGGCAGATATGCATACAGACTGTTTTTGACTTTGAGAATCGAAATCCATTGTCAGTTGCCCATTGTTGAAGTTTATTCAAACAAAGCTGCAACTGACGTCCATTGATACTCATACTGGACGACCTGTAAAAAATCTGAAAATCGTCGACATATAACGAGCTATCAACGCCAGTTTTTACTGACCGGATGCTACCTTGAGGCACACCCATCTCTTGGGAGTGAGAATCGGATAACGTAGTTCCCATCGTACCTTGAAAGACCTATTCTGCCATGGAGGTCTTTCAAAATCCCATACTTCCACGTGGTATCATAAGCTTTCTCGAGTTAAAAAAAAGACCGATACCAAATGTATTTTATGGATAAAAACATCCCTACAAACCGTTTCAAATCTAACAAGATGATCAACCGTGTTACGTCTAGTCCTGAACCCACATTGCACGTTAAAATAACAAACAAGTCTACTGTCGATCATTCGTTCCATGGTTTTACAAATGCAACTTGTCAAAGCAATAGGGCGATAACTGGTATGATTTGTTGATTCCTTACCAGGCTTAGGAATAGGAATGACAATCGCTTTTCTCCAATCAGAAGGAAAGTCACCTGAAATCAGATTTTGTTAAAGCTATCTAATAGAATCATTAAGGATGATTCAGGTAAGTGTTTATAAAAATTGTTAATGTATTTCATCTGGTCCTACTGAAGTATCATGTTCTCTATGTAGAGCGTCCTGCAACTCCTCCAAAGAGAAGAGCATGTTGTATACTTAAGCATTTTCAGATGAAAAGTTAATAGGTTGCTTTTTAGCTTTATATCTGACATATGTAAATGCATCTGTACTGAAATGTCAGTGTCACGATGAGACGTCACATCCGTGTCATTGACAGACAAATGGCGAACTGTATTATTGGATTCTTTTCCCTTGATTTTACGTATCCTATTCCAGACAGATTTTACAGATGTTTGAGAAGACATAAGTTTACGTATCCTATTCCAGACAGATTTTACAGATGTTTGAGAAGACATAATTTTACGTATCCTATTCCAGACAGATTTTACAGATGTTTGAGAAGACATAATTTTTCCAAGATGATTTCTTACTCTGTCTGATAGCTCTACGAGCCTTTGCCCGAGCAATGCCATAACTATTCAGGATATCCTCAGTAGGTTAGCGTTTGAACCTCTCGAGGGTCCTGTTTCGTTTCTTTGATTGCATCTTTGCATGTCTTATTGAACCATGGTTTATTGAAATGCCGAAGTCTTAGGAATAGTTTCCTCTGCAATATCTTTCAAGATGAAGGTGAACAAAGACTTGGGATCATTGGCACCAGTCATGGCAGTTTGCTGCAGTCGAGTGCTGCATAGATACCGAAATTGATCCCAGTTTGCCCCTGTCAACCTACATCTCTGAACCCTTTCAAGTGATGGAGGTCCATCATTCTCCAAAATAATTGGAAAGTGGTCACTACCACAAGAGTCTGGACAAACTTTCCTGGAGAAATCAAGACAAAGTGACAGACTACAAAGGGTTAAATCAATGGATGTGAAAGAACCACTTGCAGGATTAAAGTCTTCTAATTGTTTACCTGTATTATTTATGTCATCGCATCCCCACAAAGTGTGGTGAGCATTAAAATATCCCATGATGACAAAGGGAGTAGGGAGTTGATCAAGAAGACCTTGAAAGTCCCTAGGATTAAAATTGTAATTGCTTTGAAGTGGTAAATAAACTGAACATAGAGTAATAGTTTTATGAGCCGTTATCTTTACAGCCACAGCTTGTAAATTTGATTTTAATATCACTTCATTCTGGGGAATGTTTTCATTTACAATAATGGAAACGCCCCCAGACGCTCTATTTTTAGTTTCTTGACATTTATGGTACAGATTAAATCCTCTGATGTTAATACTGTCAGTATTTTTCAAGAAGGTTTCCTGAAGACATAGTGCAAGGTGTTCCTGAAGAAGAAATCTGCGAAAATGTAAGTTCTCATGATGTACAGCGGTGAGGAGGATAAAGGTTCGTCGAAACAATGATTTGTTACCGACGAATACTTGTATCATCACCTTTAACATCCATACCCTTCCTCAATCTGTCAAAGCTGGTTACCTTAATATTCCTGTTGAGCCCTTTATTCCAAACCCCTTGCGTTGCTTCAAATGCCAGAGGTTTGGCCATGGTCAGAACACATGTCGTGGAAAAGTTACATGTGCTGGTTGTGGTCTGTTTGACCATGATGACAAGACATGTAAGAACAATATACTTTGTCTCAACTGCAAGGGCAACCACTGTGCATACTCGTGAGAGTGTCCGTGGTGGAAGCTAGAAAAAAAAGTTCAACGGTTTGTTTTTGTTTTGTTTAACGACGCACTCAACACATTAGAAACACGGTTATATCGGCGTCGGACATATGGTTAAGTTCAACGGGTGAAGGTACAATATAAACTGTCCTTCAAGGATGCGAGGAGGTTGGTGGAGTCCGCAACACCTACAGTCGATGACAAGTCATATGCAGCTGCAGCTGCAGCCAAAGTCGCCACTTAAAAGTGTTGCGGTCAACACAGACCTCACCTGGCACTGTGACGAAGCCAAGTACAAAAAACTGTCTGACATTGAGAAAGCACAAAAACAAGTGCACAAAGCAGCACAAAAAGAAAAATTTACTCTCCAGCACAAAGAAATTGAAACCAAAGTGTCGATGGATTCTAAGAATCCACCAAATAGGTCGAGCACTAGTCTCCCTAAGACAGGAAGTGACACAAAGAAATCTCCAAAGAAAGCTACAGAAGTACTATCTGGTAGGCTGAAAAAAATCGAACTACGTTCGGTACCGATCAGCAATATTTATGAAACTTTGGCCGATATTGGTGATGATGATAGGGAGATTTCATCCTCAGATCACTGCTGATCACAAAGACCACCAGCAAAGCCAAAGATAAAGCCGATATTTCCTCCCGATGGAAAATAAAGTTATCCAGTGGAACTGTCGTGGGCTTAGGCCCAATTTTGATGAATTAACCTCATGTAACATCAAACCGTGAAGACGTAGCACTGGGGTGGCTGGTACAGCATCTACCGTTTGCAACAAGCACGGCGATGAAATATGAGTGACTGCCCAATCGCCAGCTCTCTACAAGAACGGTGCTTGGCGTCCAGATGAGTCCTCAAGCGTCCCTTAAGGTTGATTCATACTTCTCCGTCGACACTGGTCGGCGGGTACTCGGAACACTGGGTTCATACCCCAACCGTTTTCCTCAAGCACTCCGTCAAACATCTCAAGCTCTCGGTTAAACAGGCAAATGCATTCCGAAATTTGCGAGCTTGGGGAAAGCGGTTGGAGTGTAAACACAATCACAACGGAGTGTTCCGAGTACCCGCCGATCAGTGTCGGCGGAGAAGTATAAATCAACCTTTACTGTCAAAACGACACAAACGCTTACGTTTGGCATTATGTCTAGCACGGCAAGCGTGGAATCTGAGAACATGGAGAAAGATTCATTGGTCCAACGATAGCCGGTTCATGCTCCATGTCACGGATGGGCGAATGAGGGTTTGGAGGCGGGAAAATATGGCTTATGCACCCAAGAACATCCAACCAACTGTCCCGGATCTGAATCCCTGGAGCACATTTGGGACATTCTTGGCAGTCGAATACAGAAACTGGACCCCCCTGTACAGAATCTGAGAGAACTGGAAGCTGCTTTGCATCGGGGGTGGCTGTTGCTACCTCGTCAGAAGATCCGACACTTGACTGGGAGAGCGAGGAGCAGGCTTGAGGCGGTCAACCGAGCATAGTTCTTAACATTTGGACTGTCAGTGACGTCTAGGTAACCGAACGTAACTTTTTACCCAGAATTGACAATCTCAAAATGTCGTATGGACTCATACTTATAACAGATATATATTTTTGGGGTGAAATCACGACTTGTGAGGTTGTGACCATATTGCGATTAAAAATTCACCACAGCTGACAATTGTTTGTTTTCCTATTGTCAGAATGTTGTTCTTGCCTTTCACATACATTGCAATGACTTCATTACGTCAGTAATTGCATGCCAAAAAATGTTTCATTCGTCAGTCAGAAATTTTGTGGGGTGCTTAACTTTTTTCTTTGTGTATATTACTGAAGGAACATTGTTGCATATTTTCTCTCTATGACTAAAATTACAAAAACAAAACCTTCACAATGTTTAAATATTTATTTTCTGCAACACTGTAAATTATAACTATCACAGGTCATTACTAACATTGTATCCAGCACAATAGTTGTATACAACTGTTTTAAAAGGTGGTGAAAACAAAAGTATTATATCACAGCAACTTAAACTATCCCAAAATTAGAATTGGAGGTATGTCGGCTAATTGTCCTATTATGGCACAAGAATAACTACATTCATTTTGTACAGACACTGATTGAAAGAAATAAGGGATCACATAAATAACTACATTCATTTTGTACAGACACTGATTGAAAGAAATAAGGGATCACATAAATAACTGGGTGCGTGTGCAAGAAGTTTACCAGGGGTCGAATCACGCTCCCTCGAAAAATATCTTTGCTCTAGTAGACTATAGATGGAGTATGGAGTGTTTTGACCGCCGAAACACGCACCTAATGATAATAGCAAATAAGAGAATGTCACAAGAACCATAACTTACTCGTCAAAACTGAAATAAAACTCTGTAAATAATATGACTCTGGCAATGGAACTACCCAAAAGACTACTGACCTTTACTTTTGTTGAGTAAATTATTGTGTTGACGTTAACCATTGTACTGACAATTTACTTTTGTTGAGTAAATTATAGTGTTGATGTTAACCACTGTACTGACAATTTACTTACACATTATTAACATCCATTTCATATATGCAATTAATTGTTTTATCTCCAATACCAAGTGTTCCCTTATTTCTATCAGTATATTTAACTTTTTTCAAAGTTAAAAAAAAAACCCTACTTATGGAATAGTTCAGAATTTGATAAAAAAAACAAGAAAAAAAACAAACAAAAGTGTACCTTAAAACCTCGGATATTATCATTTCAATTTGGTGTTTATTTCATAAATAATCAATATTTAAAGCTGTACAAAAATATTAATAAAATAGCCAACTGTTTTGCATTTGTCTTTAGTCCCACTAAAAGGCTCGTCTGAAGCCAACAATAGGATGATTATCTGTACTAAATATGTGTTAGATTCAGTGAAAATGCACAACTTAAAGATATGTTGTCCCTTGCAAACAATGTACAGTATTCCTAGTTAAAATGTTCAATTTCTGTCTTTGAAGACTCAGTTCTGTACATCTGGTATGTTTTTAGTTGTCTTTCGGTTGATAAAACTCACAATGGTGCTTTGGTGTAATCATTTGGCATAACAGAATTCTGACCATGTACTGGGTTTTTATCAGCACATTTTAGAAATTCATCCTACTAAATGATCACGAAATCTCAATATTGAGTACACTTCATCTGAACATGAGGACATTAACTATCTGACTGTTTCCATACAAGATTGAAAGATTTTTGATGAGTGCTACTGAATTTGCAGGTAATTATATACCGGTACATTCAAATAATTTTTCACATAACAGTTATTGTTTTATGCAGGAATACCATACAGTGTTAATGGACCAAATACTTTTTCGATTCATTCAAAAGCTGTACTGAATGTCTGAACGTTAAATAACATTCCATTTTTAACAGGCAAGAGGTTTAAAGCTATTAGGACGGACTTCACATTAAAGCTGTATACTCTCACCAAGATCAGCAAATCCAGCTGAGCAAATAAATATGACATTTTCGATAACACAAAATGCAACAAAGATTAAAATAAAATTCACAGTTGGACCAAACTTTAAAAGCTGTATTTGCTGAAACAACATCCGATTCATACATAACTTATTTATCCCCCCCCCCTCCTCTTGCCATATCTCCAGATATAATACTAGTACTTACAGATAAATAATATATATAAATTTATACCTGAGGCACTTGAAAGAGCTCAAGAGGTATTTAATAATGGCTGATGCATTGTATAGAAGTGATTGTTTTTATATGTAGAATAACAGGATATGAAATAAGCTTCCATTTCATATCATGTTTATGTCTCTATGGCTGATGTATAGAAGTGATTGTTTTTATATGTAGAATAACAGGATATGAAACGAGCTTCCATTTCATATCATGTTTATGTCTCTATGGCCGATGTATAGAAGTGATTGTTTTTATATGTAGAATAACAGGATATGAAACAAGCTTCTATTTCATATCATGTTTATGTCTATGACTGATGTATAGAAGTGATTGTTTTTATATGTAGAATAACAGGATATGAAACAAGCTTCCATGTCATATCATGTTTATGTCTATGACTGATGTATAGAAGTGATTGTTTTTATATGTAGAATAACAGGATATGAAACGAGCTTCCATTT
>JAECMU010111421.1:0-10251 GCA_016106625.1 Dracogyra subfuscus
TCACTTGTGTTCAGTTTGGTTAGATATGAACACAGAAAGTTTACTTGTTTCATATAAATGACATCTAGCGAAAAAGAATGGAACAGTCTATGTGTTCATGCTATCCCGATTTACCTGACACATTTCCATGACCGCGGTCAACTGCTGACCCTCGTCCCCATTCGCCTGTAAGCCTTGTAACAGCTGCTGGACCTTGCTCACTGAAATTAAAAGAAAGGAATGTTAATTTAACAATACCTCAGCACATTTTAAAACTCTGGCCTTTTGGGGTGTTATAACACATGGTTATTATGACATTTGATCGGGAGGAAAAGAGGATTATTATTAATTTTTTTTTTTTTTACCGACACCACTAGAGCAAATAGATTAATAATTCATCAGCTACTGGCTGTCAAATATCATGCCTGTTAATATGCCAATATTGGGACACTAGATGAGATGGGGAACACAAAAAAAACACAGGAAAAGATGTCACTACAAAGGCTACTGCGGTCTTTTGTAAGCACTTTTCGAAAGGCGGGACAGTACATACTATGATTCTTCAAGTACTGGCTGCAACCCACTGCATCTTGGGTAAGTACTATTCCACTGATTTATATCCCCCGTTCCATTACTAACTTAAGAAATAAAGAAATGCTCACACTATTATGTCATAAAGACTGAAATTGGATCGCAATTGGCAACACATAATGGCAGTATTTTGAATCTGTCATATTAGGGCTCAAAATAGAAAGTAACATAATGGCAAAAAAAAAAAAAAAAAAAAAAAAAAAAAAAAAAAAAAAACCATAATGGCCAGGTGTTCCGTTTTTTTCAAATAGCAGGCTAAAACAAATATGCTGTCATAAGAAAATAATATGGCTTCCTGGATAAATTTTTTTTTAAAAAGCTTGATGAGGGTTGGTATAGTGTGAAAAATGTTGATCTCGGAGATGGAGTTTTAGGCATTATGGAATTAAAAGATAACACAATTAAGTTAAATAGCAGATGAAATAGTCATAGAAAAATTTCTCTCTTGGAAAATAAAATTATCCACGATTTTTTGGTGATTTTGGCAGGTCAATTTTTATTTCTTGTGCTAGGTAACAAAATGAACTGCTTTTTGCAGGCCACTATTTTCTAGCCCTAAATGTGATTTTATGGTGGTTCTAGCAGGTGAATTTCTATTTCTCGTGCTAGATCTAAAAAATGGACTGCTTTTCACTTTCTGTAAGCCGCTATTTAAAACACTGAATGTGAATCACAAAGCAGGCTACAGATTTTCAAAACTCTTTTAGCGTCATGATGTTGTAAAACCATCGTAGGTCATGATACTACAACACCCACCACAGTGATGTCATAGCCTTCGATGGTTTTACATTATCGTAACACATAGATAGCTTTGAAAATGCATCCTCAAGACTTTGGTAATAAAAGTCATGAAAATCATAACAGCAGTAAAATTATCATTTGCAAATAGGAAAACTACTTTTAGTTTAACATACACCAGGCTGTTAATGTAAGGAATTCTGTGCTTCCTATGAATCGACTTGTTTCATTCCAGCCCGATGTTAACACTGTGATACTACATGTATTAAAACGTTTCTTACTTGTTCCTCCGCTCATGGTGCGGTGTAGCAGCTGATGCATGCGCGGACCCAGCGCACCAAACAGGTGGGACGGCAGTCCTCTGGCTTCAAGGAGTGCTGCAACAAACAAGTATAGGTGGCGGTTTTAATCAATTAGAAGCAGGGACAGGTGAAAGATTGTTTTCCAGGTAGAGGACACAACATTTAAAAAGGGTATCTACAATATTCAAGGTGTGCATCTGTTAAACACCAGATTATTGGAGGGCAGTTTGGTTTTAAGGGGGTGCACATGCTAGTACCCTTCTCATGGCTCTGCACCTGATAGGTTTCTGTCTTGTGCAGATTTACAAATTTGTCAAAACTTATCTTGGAAGATCACATGACTGCTTCATGGCAGCAGACATGAACATGTCAAAACGTTCCTTCGACTCGGCTTTGTACACAGATACAATCTTTGTTTGCAGTAATGGTTTTCTCACTCAAATTTAAGCTATTGTTCACCAAATTGCCAAATACATATTAAAACTGAATTTGGCAAATATATTATTTTTTTAATTAAATTTTATTATCAAATTAAAGAAACACAATTCTCAAAAGAGCTTTAATTGTGTTCTCTTTAACTAAAAGTTATCATTTTAACTTTAAAGATACTGGGTCGAATTTACAAAGCCTGTTTATGACTTACACGTGTGTAACTACATACATTTACAATGATTAAACACATTTACAATGATTAAACACATTTTCAATGATTAAACACCTAACAAGATTTTGTAAATTCTGCACCTCAGATGAGCATTCTATGTCCCACTTCACCCACTTGGAACAACATGCTTGTTTTGATTTCATACACAATAAATGTAACATACCATACCATAATTTGACTTCAAATATATATACTGTAAAACGGGTAATATTCGTGGGAGTAAATTTTCGCCACCAGTTAATTATAGCCATTTCGCAGTTTGTAATTTTCGCGTAGTCGTTTTTGGTTTTTTCTCAAGTCAGTAAAAAAGAAGGAAACAAGAATGAAAAAGAACAAATTCAATACTACTGCATACTTTTTAATCCACAAAGATAAAAGAACTGTGACTGACTTAGCCCAATAGTAATAGTATTTGACCGATGACCAAGTGGTACCATCACAAGCGTTTTATCTCGAGATGGCCGCTTGGCTCATGCACAATGAATGACCGTAATCCTGAATGTGGGTTAATCAACTCTCCCGTATGTGTTCTAATTAATCAATTTCAGTGGTTGAAAACGTCTCATCCTATTTTGTTTGTGTTCACACATTCTCAAAAGTACCAACGGATTAGATTTATGTCATGACATTGGAATGAGTCGGTCAAACACATGTATACAGCTGCTACCAGAAGTAGTAGTACTATTTGGACTTTTTTTATTCTTGCAGCTATTGATTGTATACTTACCAGTGTTGATTTTAATTTTTGAAAAAAAGTGAATGAAATGTATTAACCTTATTTTCGTTTGTGTTATTTGTTTAAAAAGATGATACTATAGTATTAATATTCGTGCGAGTTTAATTTTCGCGGTCAAATTAAAATAGCGAAAATTACACACATGCGAATATTATCCATTTTACAGTATTCATAAATAGAATAATTACGTTTTCTTCAAACAAAGAAATTTCATTAAGAATTTTGCCTTGGAATTTGTTCAGCGTTCTCAAAATGGAAACATCCTGAATTCAGTTTTATTTAAATTTATTGTGTTGTCACTGGAAGACTTGCATCATTCAAATTCAAAATCAGCTTTATTATTCACAATGGTTCGCCACATTAAAATACCTTGTGTCAAAATAGTCCAGAGTTCTATATTGAGCAAACAATGTCATGTATCAAGTCATTTTTCATAATTATAGACTACAAGAAATCCTTTTTGGCGCATGACAGTATGAAACTGAATATTTACAGTGTGTATTAAATGCAACCACAGTTGACAGGGGGTATGGGGAGGGGGGGCTTCCCCTAGAAAAAAAAATGGGTTAGGTTTAGGCTCAGGGTCAAGAAAATCATACAGTAATGAAAAGTGTCAATAATTTTGTCAAAAGGTTAACTTAAAAAATAAATTCCGCAAAAACATTTGGGTTTGACACATACCCGTAGAAACCCCAATTAAGTTTTAAGAGATGAAAGAAATAAAAAGGAGCATTCGTCAATATATAATGGTATATTTATTGCAAACAAAGCCAAAACAAGTGCAAAAAATGACTGTTGTCGATCTTAACTGTCTGCTGAACTTATTGATCTTACCGTCTTCTTTTCAAAGTGTGTCACGATGACATTTTAATTAAAATGCAGCAGTTTGTCACAGAAAGGTGCTGAACACGAGGTTACAGCAATCACCAAGCAGTCACCGTACAGACGTTTCCACAAACATGTGTATGATCTCCATGGGTGTTCAACAGATAAATTTGTCAAATGTGCTTGTCAGTTGTCCAGCAACTAGGGCCATGGCTAAATATTACTGGTTATTGATATTGACTTGTTATGTATGTAACCTCCATGAAATCAGTGACTGCCATTTGACGGATGCGATTGCGCCCACGACCTTACAGCACCAGTAAAACATATTTTGCCGCGCCAAAAAATGCTCCCATTAACAAATTTGTAAAATGAAACTTTTATACTGTTAACTTATATAATTTTTAAGAAATTGAAACTGAAAACAAAAGTTAGTGAAATTAGTGGTGTCTTCCTTAATATAATATGTATCAACTGTTTTCATTAGATGTCTGTAAGCAGAAGTACTGTATTGAAATATTCTGATCATTCGGAATACTTTGGCCTATTTCTATGTGAAATCAGCCAAGGTGTTCCAAATTATCACAAATTTGCAGAACATGTGGGCTTTTGTAGCAATCTGGCAAATTAATTGTTACCCATGTCAAAATAAAACAATATTACTATGTTTATTTACTTGTTTACTTACTAGTAACTCCCTGTTAAATTTAATTATAACTTTTACTTTTAAAATGTTTGGGTATTGTCATGCAGGTATGGAAATTATTGTTTTCCGAATCTGTCGTGTTCACTTACGCTTAAAATGAATAGACATTAATTTGATTGATATATATTATTATCAGTTTGGTGATATTTACATTTTAACAATTATGTTATTCTAATTTCTGAGAGCAAGGATTCTCGCAAAACAAATTCAGTGGAGATTTTTTCAGCTCTTGAAGATTTTACAAATTGCAGTCACTGCTGAAATGGTGGTAAAATGGTATTTCAGTCCCTAGACTTAAAAATGTCAATCTGACATGAGGTACTGTAGATCCTGAAATTAATGCAATCATAATTTTAATGCAAAAAATGCAAGTTTGCATTATTCGCATTAATAATATTGCGCATTTATTTGTTTTGTATGTGTGTCCCCCGTTATTAGAACATAATCCTCCAAAAATTAAAATTCTAATATATTTATAAAACAGAACTGGAAAACAATTCATTGTAAGTGAGAGAGAATAACTGTCGGGATAATCCAGCATGTCACATGATATTATAATTTTATAAAACAACTGGAGACTAATTGTCCAATAGTCTCAACAAACTGCCAGCCACGTTTGATGATTGCAGGGTCTTTGGCCACCCTGTCAAAAGCCAACACGATCCATCGCACATGAATGGGTTTTAGCACGCTAATATTGCGTCAATCGTTTCTTTGTCTTGACTGTTCACGTTCCCTGCAACTGTGTTAGCATACAGTTGTAATGGTACATGTATTCTAATGTTTAGCCAGATTTTATGAAGCTACATGTATACATATTACGTAAACAAAAGAAAGAAAAAGAAAGAAAAAAATCCTTTATTTAATGATGCACTCAACACATTTTATTTACGGTTAGATAGCATCAAACATATGGAGAGAGGAAACCCGCTGTCGCCACTTCATGGGCTACTCTTTCCGATTAGCAGCAAGGGATCTTTTATTTGCGCTTCCTACAGGCAGGATAGCACAAACCATGGCCTTTGTCAACCCTTGAAATTTGGACAAGTTTGCTATGGCAGTTAAATGCTGTCACTAATCAATTGTGCAATGGCACTACGGCGGCAGTTTTAAAGAAAAGAATAATGCTGTATGATCTACTATCTACTATGATCTAAAATATGACATCTCAACTTTACTTTCGTAAGCTTCTATACTGGAATAAACCCATTGATATTAATTGAGGAAACATTGGGCCACTCTCGATTATAAATGCTTTTTTCTGGGATTTGCAATTGGACAGAGTTCAGAGAAAAATGCCTACAGACTTTTCACCACTCTCAGATTTGCGACGGCAATGAAATGCTGTTTTGCAGTTTTGCGATAGCTTTTGCGACAGCGTTGCCGACTACCGCCACAAATTTCGAGGGCTGCTTTGTTGAACCAGTTATGGATCACTGGTCGGTGCAAGTGGTTTACACCTACCCTTTGAGCCTTACGGAGCACTCAGGGTTTGGAGTTGGTATACGTAAACGACTGCCGCAAACATATGCTTTGAGTGGATCTCATAAAAAACAATAGGGACTAAAAAGGCAAAATGTGTTGATTGTGTCATTAAATAAAACATTTCAATCTGAAGCCGCTTTTAACTTGGATTTAACTGAAAAGTACACAAACGTGGAGTGTTACTGTTCATTTAATTTCAACTAATTTTCATGCTTATATCCAATTAAGGTTCATATGCACACACACCTCAGCTATCTGGGCTGTCTGTCCAGGACAGTATATTAGTTGTTAATTGCTAGTAGTTGGTGACAGAGAAGAGGGTGTATTGGCCTTAAAACTCACTCTGGGTGGGAGCCAGTACCCAGCTGCCAACCGTGTACCTACCAGCCTAACATCTGATGGCTTAACAACGATACAGCTTTAAAAAACAGCAGCAAGGCATCTTTAATACACTTTCTCATAGACAAAGCAGCACACATCATAGCCTTTATGTACCAGTTCTGCACAACTCCCTGGGACCAGGTGGTGTGGAAGCAGGGAGTCAAGAACTGAGTGGTACACCACTAGTGCACATTGATTTATTAATCATCGGTCTTAGACAGGAAACCCGCTACATTTTTCCAATCTTAGCAAGGGCTCTTTTATATGCACCATATCACAGACAGAATGGCACATACCACAGCCTTTGATTTAACAGATGTGGTGCATTGGTTGGAACGAGAAATAGCCCAATGGGTCCACCAACGGGGATCGATCTCAGGATGGCGTTCAAATGAGAATGATTCATCATATCTCAGGTAAATACTCTTGCACTGACCTACATCCAAATTCTAAAGACTGATAAATGGTGTTTTGTTGTCCTATCTCCATGTCAAACAGTTACAGCCCGTGTCATATAGGAGATAGTGCACCTCATGAATATTAATTAGTGCTATATACATGCTATATACGTACCCTGAAGGCGCCCCATGTCCGCTTCATCCGATTCACTTTCTGACGTCATTATCGCTGGTCCTCCTGACCCAGCAGCTGGAAGAAGATAAATAATAAAAAACACATTAGAACACCTGCCGGCTGTATCTTCTACATGGATAATATGCCTGGATTTCATTGTTAAACTTAAATGATCTTTAAAAAGCTGAAACCATTACATTATTTTTTTTTTCACCCAATTCATTTTGTGAAAATTATTTCATGCAGGAAAAGTTGAAATCGGATATAAAGTTAAAAAATTATATCCCTGTTAGAGGTGAAATTGTATTCCATAGAGTTCATATGAATACCATAGTACAACTGGAGAGAGCCTAGTAAGCTGGCTAACTTGTGCCCAATTATTTTGTTGTTTATACAATAAAATAACTCTTCAATAAACATTTTTCCTCTTTCTTTTTTCTTTTTTATACATATCTCAGGTTTTTTGGGGAGATGTGTTCTTGGTTTTTTTTGGAGGGATTTTTTTGCAGTGAAGGAAAGTTTTTAATGTTTTGCTTTCTTTATCTTTTGGGAGTTTGTGTGTATTTTCTTACCTTATGGGTCAACTCATTTTTAATTTGTATCCGTCAATTTGACAAGTGACAATTTAAATCCTGGTTACCTTTTCCGCCCAGTCTACTTATACATTAAAAGGAAACTTACTGAACATTATAAATGTATATGCCACTTGTCATGTTGTGTTCAGCATAATTTATACATATATAAACATAACCCTATGTAAGATTTCTTTTTAGAAAACCTTTACACCACATCAAAATAACAAAGTAAAAGAACCTCTGATTTATCCTTTGTTCAAAAATGTAAATTTTAAGCACTGCGTACTTTTCGTTTACATGTCTACGTAAACACAGCGTGTATTCACCAGCTGACATGAACGAGTAACCGTGAATGGCTCCAGTAAACGTGAATGGCTCGGCTATTGATGATTTCTATGCCACAGTGTAAGCTATTAAATAATCTCTCGTGACACAGTCAGAAGTGCACAGCAAGTTAACAGAATATTTATTTCACACCATTTATTATTTACACAGTGTACACAGCTGGCATATTGTGAATTGGTCAAGGCGACACTAAACATATCAGGGTAAAATCTTGAGAGATCAAACTTCTGGTAACAGGGTTTTCTTTCTTGAAAACAAGTAAATTTCAGTTTAACCCAATGAGGTCAAGCCTATGTCATCTGCAACGACATTTCTATAAATAGCATAAACACAAAGTAGAGCATTAGCTGTACACTTCAACACTGCAATTAGCTGTTCACTTCAACACAGCATTAGCTGTACACTTAAAAGTTCAACACAGCATTAGCTGTACACTTCAACACAGCATTAGCTGTACACTTCAACACAGCATTAGCTGTACACTTCAACACAGCAATTAGCTGTACACTTCAACACAGCATTAGCTGTACACTTCAACACAAAGAACATGACAGACATTTATTTATAGAAAATAGATCATCTCTTTTTGTTGATAAATTTACAAGCTGTTAAGAAATGTCCCTTTCCAGTCATTAAACCTGAAAGGAAAGCACTAATTTTGCATTGATATGTTAACTGGCATATCTATTTCATACATGTAAATGTACTGTAGGAACATAGGAAACAATATGCTTATAGTATGATATAAATCATAAGCAGAACTACTTTAAATGAGCAGTGCTTCGAGTTTTAAATGAAATACATTTTATTTACAGTTATATGGCATCGGAGAAATGAAACCAATGTTAAAACTAACTATGCCTGTGTCAATAACATTTTAAAATTGTGTTACCATATTTATAAACTTCATTACTAACATCCTATATTAAATTATTACAACTCAAACAAAAGCAGTTCTTTTTGTCATCTATTTTATATTCAACAGTTGATTAATTCATCAGTGTGTTCTAGTTATGTGATTAAACAAAACAACTCTTAACTATGGCCAGTATTTACAAACAGGTGATGTATACATTTGTTTTAGGTTTTGTGTAAGTTCTAAATTCACACAAAATATAAAAATGTGTAGTCGCATGACTAAACAATTACATTTACAATAAATTATTAAATATGCATGGCCGTTCAAGGAAATGATACATGACTAATACATAAATACCTTTCGTATACTGGGTCCCTCTATGTTTACCCACATATTTATTACTTGGTGTAAAAATCTCACATTAGTAAAAAAACACAGCTTGTTTTAAATTACAAAGGAAGGAAGGAAATGTTTTATTTAATGATGACTCAACACACCTTATTTACGGTTATATGACGTCAGATAAAAAAAAAAAAAAAAAATCACAAAGAGTGCATTATGTCATATTTATTTAAAGAAAATCAGTCATCTGGTGTTATATTTTTAATCTGTTACAAATGTTCCCTTTACGTCATTAGAAAAACAAAATCATTACACATTATTCCTTCTTCATCGACATATATTTATTGCACTATTTAACACAACAGTAAAAATAGCATGTGAATAAAAAATATACAGTTTAAAAATATACAGCTTAAAGAAGAAAAAAAAGAAAAACTGCCTTGTGTTGGCTGCCATTGTAAGCCGCTTCCATGTATCCCGGTAATAACAAATCATTTAGTGACTAAAAGTCTATAATGAAAATAGTTTTGTGCTTAGAACACCAGTATCTGTACATTTAATGCCTTTTATATCTCTTAATGATTGTAAGAAATACCAACTTTGATTTGGTATCCCAATCATCTTGTAAGTACAAAATTAATAACAACGTTGGAAATCAAATATGTTTGACCTAGTATTTAAATCACTTCAACTTAAATTACATGATCAATGTACCAGTTCAGAGCCCCGTTTTACAAAGCAACCTTAGCTCTAAGATCACCGTAACTGCATAGCTACATAATGCACTTAAGGTGATCGTAGCACTAAAATCGCTTCGTAAAACGGGGCCCTGGACTACATTTTCTGCAGAAATGGTACATTAATTTGGGATAATTTAAAGCACAGACTGCAATACAAAAAGTGTAAGAAATTAAATGAGGTTATGTAACATATCTTTCTGCCCCTCAGCCCCACCCCCTCCTGCTATGCACAACCATGGTGATGTACAAAAATACAGAATAAGAACACTTAAAGCAGTGATCCATAACTTGAAATAGCAGCCTGTGAAAAGCAACCAAAAAAAACCTGTCCAATGTTTAGACCTAGTTGTTGAAATAAAAATTAATCTGCTAAAACCACAACAATAGCTCCCCCCACCCCCCTAACACAC
>JAECMU010111437.1:0-20042 GCA_016106625.1 Dracogyra subfuscus
AGTAGTTGTTGATATTCTCAATAACAATAGTTGTATTACTCATAAATAAAAGTATTTTAAAAGTTTGCTTGAACAGTAATTATGTTGTACGGCTATGATTTTAAACACGACTGTGTTGACCAGTATTCTTTCTAAAAAAATAGGTATTTCATACATTTTGTTCTAGTTAAAATGAATTATAGTGGAGCAAATATATGGGGCTATCTTTCAAGGGGATGGTCTTCGGAGTATAGCATTTATTATTATATACCAAACGCATTCAAAAGCTTTGCAATCATTTTAAAATAAACCAGTATCAATTAATGTAAAATTCCAATTTATGGTCACCATCTTGGACGCGGAGTTATGCAAGGTTTGCCAAGGTGGCAAACACTGGATTTGAAAACTAGAGACAAAGACGAACATTTTGGTATGTAATAACAAATGTTATACTCCGTAGACCACTATCTCCCATTTTTAGGCTACTTATCGGAGCATATTTGTTCCACTATTAATTGAATTGAAATACGGATACCTGTGTTGTGTTCCCGTCACTGGTAAAACTCGGCTTGCGACATTGAAACCGGCATTAACGTCCTCAGATTGTCAATACAGCCAGCGTGCTCACGTTTCATGGTTTGTACAGGATTACAAAACAAAATCAAGGGCTTTTTCCGGTCCATTTCTCAGTTTTTCCAGGATTCATCACAGTAATAACTTATAAGTTGTTATTACCCATTACTGGGAGGTGTTTAAGGAGCTTTTCGTTAGCTGTGATTAATTCATCAAGACAAGACTTTATTTACACTCGGGTCGTTACACAACGGCATAAGAGGAATATATACATAAACATTTTGTTATATACACGTGACAAGATGATTGACAGTAAATACATTAATTACAATTCATTTACAAACACATACACAAACAGATACAATCACGCACATCAATATATTATGTAATAATACAGATATTTCATGCAGATATACGGGTATCCAAGTTTTTATAAACCAATAGATTGTTAAACTTGTATATGGTGCAGTGGATAATGATACTATTTTATTAAATATGTTTGGTTTTGATGGTGTTTGTAGTCGAGGGATTTGAATGAATGAATGAATAAATGTTTAACGACACCCCAGCACGAACAATACATCATCTATTGGGTGTCAAACTATGGTAAATGACAAGGGATTTGAATTCATTAGTTATTATATTTATGAAACTTTATAATTTCTTTAGGGTACTAATTTGTTTATTCTCCATTAGTTCTCTAAATGTATAAGCACGTGGTCACGTATAATATGGGTGTAGCAAAACATTAAATATACAGATATTGATATTCTAAACAAGAAAATATATTTATTATGCAAGTTTAATCGTAGAAATATTTTATTAGACGGAAATATCTTACAATGCAGCAAACTCAGGAATGACCCTTTACATTATGGAAAAAAAGGTAAATGAAAAGATAATGGAACTCGTCATACACATTCTATTTTCTATGAGTGTGTTATTCCAACGTCCAATTTCCACGGGTAGGTAATGGTTAGACGCTCTAAATTGCAAGAGTGTTTCTGGTTATTTATTAATATAGCTTTCGAAAAATAGTTGTTTTTGTATAATCGGTAAGCGTTGCCTCTCAATGACAGTGATATGTTATTTTTCCATGCTTGTAAATACTGATCGCATTATCTTTGTTTAATTTGTTGTGAGAGAAAATAATGATACTGGAGACGAATTCCACTATTTATTCACATGTCCTTTCTTTATTAACACCCGTTAAAGCCATATTATTATAATAAGCCCAGTAAGCTGGAATTTAAAAGAATAATGACTAATAACAAAATCAGTGTTCTTAAGAAATTGTGTAAAATAATAAAACAAATCACCGATAAATGCAGTAAACCATAAAAGAACCCCGGACTCCACAAGTTATAAAATAACCATCACTACCTAGGTATACATACATATACATGTGTGTGCATGCGTGTGAATGTTATCATGTGTGGATTTATTATTGTATTTGCCTGTAATGATCATCACCAAATGTGACATCACATTATTTGATCTTGCGCATGTTTTTTTTAATCATGCACATTTCTATTACTATTATTTTTATTTTTATTATTTTTCTTCTTGTAATAATGATCACCAAATGTGACATTACATTACTTTAATGTATTTACTTGATATCTCCTGTAAACCCCTATCTTGTCACCACAAATGTTTATGTTACATGTTCCTCATATGCCGTTGTGTAACGGCCTGAGCGTAATAAAGTTATGTTCATTTATGTTCTGATAGAAAGATTGTCTTATCCAGATATCACCCATTCCCAAGTTATTCAGTGTGTTTTAACAGTATTAATCCAGTTATAGTTAGTTCCGTTTAATAGTAAGGTGGTCATTTAACATAATTTTGTATAAAAGAGTTGGTAATTTTGATAGTTTTCGTGATCTCAGTTGCGCCTAGTAACATACCATTATTTTATATATAGTTAACTCGACAGGCGTTCTCCCTAACTCTCAATAAAGCATATATATTGGTGTTGCGTTCTTAACAGGTATGATGTGTCTTAGAAAGTTTATTTGTACAGAATTAAATATATCAACTTTTTCATATCCCCATATTTCGCATCCATATAATAAAACTGGCAGAACTATTGAGTCAAACATTTTAAGTTTACATTCGGTTGATAGATAGTTGTCCTTTGATTTTGACAGTATAAAGTGCATGGCCTTGGTAGCCTGTTGTTTAAGTCTATTCTTAGTAACTCAAAAGTTATTTAATTTTGTAAAAGTAAATCCTAAGTATTTGTATTCCTTTCCATTTTCCACTCTTAAAATGATGTTTATAATCTCTAGTGTTACCGTTAAATATCAATATTTTTGTTTTGTTACCCGATTATTTTAAGTTTCTATTTACTGCAATATTGATAAAACATATTTAAAGTGCGTTGCAGGTCTGCTGCAGTGGTTGGTAATAGGGCAGTATCGTCTGCATATATGAAGCAAAACATAAATTTTCTTTGCTGTCATCTTTCTCTTTTGTTGTTTTGCGTTTTAAGTAGTTTCATTTGACAAAGTTATTTGAAACGGTTTTCATTCAGTAATATTCTTGAAGTGTGTGTTCTATTGATTAATATGCGAAATATATATTTTTAAATTGTTTTCATTAATTCTCCACCGCCTGTAGGAGGACTGTCACTCTCCCAGGATTCTTTGGTTTTGACCGAAAGAAGCTTGTCTGAATGCACCGTTCCAATGTCAGGCACACCAACCTTGATACAAAGTATCATTAATAAATGGAGTATGGTGGTTATTAAGATAGTTGAATAAAGTACATTTAGGGACAAAGCGATGTTTGTTCAGGTAATAGTATACTTTGTTAGGACATTAAATAGGCCAGTAACCTGTGACAATATGCCTTTAAGCTTTTATGTATCCAAAACATCTAGCTATGTAACATTTATCACAAAGTAAGAAAACAAATTCAATTAATTTATCTTACCACCAATATTTTAGGTTTTCACATTCACGTCGTTTAGATTCATAATGTTCAGACAACACAACCAAGAAAAAGAAGGAAGAATGTATATGTTTTATTTAAAGACGCACTCAACACATTGTTTTTATTTACGGTTATATAGCGTCAGATACCACAAGGTATATTTCATCTGAAATGTTTTTCATTATTATTTTCATGACCGCAACAGACATCTTCTTCTGCGATCCCAGCAACTGAGATTGCAATCATCTTTTGGGTGTTTAAAATAATATCCTGAAAAAGCATCACTGATTGGCGTGCTAAAACGAGTAAAAGTTGAGGTACAAAAACGTTATGCAGGAATAATATAACAAAACCATCTTAAATTATGGACACAGGCAATCTGATGTGGAGGCTTCTGCTTCTTGCTGTTATAAGTCCGAAATCATTAATATCAATAATGATCTATTTGAATACATAAAGTAATATTTGACTTGCCTTTTATGATTCACATTTAACTCCTGATATAAGTCGACTGAAACAACAACATATTTGCACATACGCCATACTGAAATAATTAAATTGATGTACATTGGTATACGAGCTTTTAAAATGGCCGCAAACCAGAATTGTGACGTCAGCCTTCACGTACTACTTTGTAACACGAGGAGTATTCGGACTAAGCCATTAGGATTACAGTAAAAACGTGGGCGGGGGTGCGGGTAAGTGTTGTTACGATGCTTTGAAAGAACACCAACGACTTGATGTGATGCACCAACAATGGCAAAACCAAATAAAAAGACGTTTTCAAATTGTCAGTTAAATCAATGATAGAAACCATCAAAGCTGCCTACTGTAGATATAATATATGCGGATGGCATTTGGACTTGAATGAAACAATTTGATAAATGTATTACCAAACACCGCATTGTATGTAGTATATTTTGTCAAATATTTAATATTGGTGGCATCCTGCACGCCGAGTTCCCAAATCAGGTTCGTGTGAATCGGTCGTTTGTCTAGATCAGCTATGAATCTACGTGGAGACCTGTTTTCTTACAGATATGCATGCAGACAGTCTTTGACATTGAAAATCGAAAGCCATTATCAGTTGCACATTATTGAAGCTTGTTCAAACAAAATTCAATAATGACTCATACTGGACGATCTGTGGCAAATATGAAAAACATCAACATATAATGAGCAAATCAATACGAGATTTCAAACACCGAGTGATGCTGTTAATTTTCACAGAACGTAGAGAAACTGGCTGGATGCTACATTGAGGTACACCTATATGTCGTGGGTGAGTACCAGACAAAGATGACTCATCGTGATATAGTACCGTCCCTTCGTTTTTATACCATATGGATTTACTAAATCGAACGTAAGGATTAATAAATCGTACGTACGACATATTAAATCGAACATACGTATTGCAAAATCGTAGATATAGATTACTAGATTGTATATACTGATTATTAAATCGTATATACGAATTACTAAATGAGTGTATGCCCAGACTAATAAGTCATTCGTACGGATGACTAGATCGCACATACGGATTATAAATCGTGTGTACGATTCAGTTAAATCGTGCGAAATTATTTACGAAATCGTATATACGGATTATATATCGTACGTACGGATTATAAATTATACGCACCGTGCTAATGATTACTGCTGTTTGTAGATTGGCCCTAATACGCCGCCGTATCGTTTTAAAGAAGACAAAAATCATTAAAGTGTGTAAAATATTAAAGCAAAATGCAGTCACTCGAAGCAATTATGTTCCTAACATAAGTTTTAATCGACATATTGTAAATGAAGCGAAACAAGCATACAAATCGAAAATCGACTAACTGAATTAAATATAAACAGCGTGACGGGAAAGGACTAAGGCAGAGAGTGCTGGCGACCTTTACGTGCGGTACTTGCTTTAGAAACGTTACAGGGCGGAGGGAGGTGGGGGTAAGTGTCGACCTACTGGTGGTGATTACAAACTAGTTATTGACGTGTTTAACGTTTGGAAATACCACCAGTATAAAACAACTAGTTATGGTTTGTTTAACCAAAATGCAACATTGTATTAGGACATTTTATTTAGCGTTTCATTATAAACAACAGTCTAATATTCTGTTTGCACTGTGCAAATCGGTAACATTATGTGTCTTTGACAATAGAAATACAACTTGAGAGTTTATGTTAAAGCTACAATCCGCAGTAGTTTCTTACGCGAATCCAAGGGTTTGTGAAAGGAATGGGGAGGACATAACAAGACGTGATTTAACAGGCTTTTATTAGTTTTGGGTGGTAAAGGGGGTGGGGGAGACAGTGCCCCTCCCTTGGATCCGCGTCGGCATTCCGATGCATACATAGATATACATCAAGACAAAACACTATGCAAGAAGGAAGGAAATGCTTTATTTAACGACGCACTCAACACATTTTATTTACGGTGATATGGCGTAAGAAAACACCATGCACGCATAAACTGACTAAGTTCAGTATATTATTAGTTAATGATTACCTTCTTATTTGGAATGTTCTAGAACTGACTACAGGGTGTATACCACCAAATCAAATCCTATAGACGACAGTAGTAACATATGTGGCTAAAACTCCTACCTGCAGCGTATCAATCAACATAAACACCACGGATATAAATACTACCACCCCTCACACTTCAAGTGAACCAGAGAAAATTGGGGGTCAAGCTGCTCGGTTCTGAGATAACGGGTAGCGTCTATGACTACCCTAGTTCCGCACAAAATTCTAGCACTTTTTTTACACGTACCCCATACATGTTTCAAGCACAAGGCTACTTGGCACATTGGAACTAGATGAAATAAAATTGCATGTTCTTTTACCCAGATGAAACAATTATTTTTTACAACTAACACACTCACATTTATAAACAATTACAGGACTTGTGTGCACGTCGAACTACCTATACTGATAAGATGCATTTTTACAAAAGTGTCCAGCTATATGTCTTTATGACAACCATGGTCTGGTGTATTATAACATAAATTGGCAACCTCATTGAAACTGTTGTTTCTACAGTACAACCTAATATAATGTACACCTCAAAAGGCATATATATTGCACACCATTTTGTACAAATGCAATATGTCATATTAAACAACAAAATGTTTTAAAAATAAAACTCCTGAAGATATTTACTTTCAGTTGGGTGTGTGTACGTGTGTATATATGTAGAGACAACAAAGATAGTCAGAGTACCTCTACCCTTTAAAGAATGCCATTAAAACACATGCACTTAATTGACCCCTAGATTATGAAGACTTTAACAGGCACATTAAAGGAAAATCAGTATTAAAATAATACACTTTTTAAGGAAGGAAACACCAATATGACTGTACCTGTATGAAGTAATGACTTAATTTCCTGAACATTAGTGTTGGAAGGAAATCCTGTATGTTGGGTGTGGGTGTCTTCAAGTTACCAGGTGTGGGTATTTCAAATCCATCGGCCATGCTGATTTTCATGATGAATCATAAAACCCAATGCCAGCCAGCCAATATTCCTGACTATATTTTATTTATAGCCTACTGTAGTTGGAGGTTTTAATAGTTGTGATATCTGGAATTATCATGCATCTTTCACACATTTATGTTTGATTAATTACTGAAAAAAGCTATTTTTAAATGACAAAATTATGCGAACATGTATTTTCTTGCATTATTTTCTAATCCAGATGAATACAATATGTATATTGGATGTATTCCTACAATCTGTAATCCAGCATTTTATTAAGCTAGTAACATTAGGTAATACAGCTTTAACAATAAAATAAATTATCAACTTAATCCAAGGCAGATAATCAAATCTGAAGAAAAAAAATGTTCTGAATCTAGTACAAACTCAAAATGCACTTCATGAGAGTTAACTAAGTGATTATTAAGAAAACAAATTGTTCTGGAGATCTAAATGTGTGTTTAAGAACCTTATTGTTATGTATAAATAAGAACAGAAGTTTTTCTTCAAATTTACTTTAAATTTTGCATAAAACTACAAATTTGTCTAAAATATACCTTAGCACTCCATAGATATCTCACAATGACAATAAAAATCAAGTAATTTCATACATGAAAAATTAACTAGGTTAATGGAAACTAAAGACATTAACCCACTATTGACACATGCTATTTTTAATATAAAAATAAATTGCTATTAAAATATTAGTTCAGGTTGCATATAATAGCATTTTTAAGAACACTTGTATATGGCAAGTCAAATAGCATGTATAAAGAAATTATTGAAATCTTTACAGTATGAAATTTAGGCCCAAACCAACTTTTCCTCAGTGCTAACTTTGATTCAAACTCCATTCAGAAACATGTACAGAGATTATGTCACGGTCATTGTGAACTTGCATGGTCGAGTGATGGCTAATTAATCAACCAGTATAATTTAATTAAATAAAATGACAAAAACATAATATTTTTATTATGCACTGAATATGTGGTTTAGGGTGTGTACCACCAAATCAAATCCCATAGACGACAATAGTAACAAATGTGGCTAAAACTCCTACCTGCAGCCTATCAATCAACATAAACGCCACGGATATAAATACTACCACCCCTCACACTTCAAGTGAACCAGAGAAAATTGGGAGTCAAGCTGCTCGGTTCTGAGATAACGGGTAGCGTCTATGACTACCCTAGTTCCGCACAAAATTCGAGTACTTTTTTTTTCCATGTACCCCATACATGTTTCAAGCACAAGGCTACTTGACACATTGGTACTAATTTGCATAAATATAACGAAATTATATTTGTTTTTTGTTGAAAAAGAAATAAATGCATATAATTAGGCCTATTGGTAGGATACGTTGAGCAAAAACGACCACTCGCGATACCCAAGTAATAACTTTCTTTTCTTTGGGACTACATAATTGATCAGTTTCGTGATTTTAGATGGGAAAGTCTACTTAATCAACGGTTTTACAGAATTACTTACAGTAATAAAGGATGACGGCTGGTAAAGTCCATTATAATTTGAGGTTATCACTCAATACCCTGTGATCACGATAAAAGAGGCCCTTCTGGGGACCGTCTAAATATACACCTACTAATCAAGAACCACAGGTACAGGCCACGGAAAGAAACGACCAATTAACTAAGAAAACACTCCGATTATTATTTAAGTACATCGGTTACTTTAAACCATAATACAGTTATTTCAACACTTTGACAATGTTTGTTTATTTTGTATTAAAAATAATATATACTAGTAATTGTTGCTAGCTTACCTATTATTACATAATTATTGGGGTGCATCCGTTTAGTTTCATCAGTTCGAAGACTAATTCCTGACGTGACACGTTAGGTATTACGTAACCACCAGCTCGCCAGAGGGCGTATTCACTGGGATGGTACAAAATGGCTGCACCCGTTATATACAATAGCCGTCACATGTAACCGTTTTCTTAATTAACTATACGCTTATACTTGTTGATATTAACCAATAATGTGCAATATATATCGTTGAATGTGCATACCAGGTCCAATGCCTTGATTGTGCTCTCCTTTAAAGGGACATTCCTGAGTTTGCTGCATTGTGAAATGTTTCCAACTAATAAAATATTACTACGATTAAACTTACATATTAAATATATTTGCTTATTTAGAATATCAGTATATGTATACTCAATGTGTTTCTGGTCGTTTTAATATTTGCTAGGAGCCCAAACTGGATTTTGTCATACGTACGAAAACAATATATTTTAGGTAATAAAATGAAATTTAACCTCGTACAAATATTAGAAAGATCAGAAACGTGTAATATGCAGCCACTAATATTTTATGCAGAACAATATATTTTATATGTAATTATAATCGTTAAAAAGTCTCCGTCACTCAATAACATGTTACAAACTGCAGCAATCTCAAGAATGTCCCTTTAATACAATGTATATTTGACATACATAAATATATTTATATGACAAATGATATATAGTTGATATACGTGAATATGGTATATATGTGAATAATAATATATACTTGATATACATGTAAATGAATATGGTATTTAATATCATATATATGATTACGTATATCTTTATATATTACATATTTATGTGTGTAGGTGTGCGACTTGAACTTGAGGGGCGGGGAGACTGTCGCTGGAGCATTTGATTCGGGCATGTTGTCCGAGGACGTCATTAATCTAATATATTGAAACACAAAGATATCAAAATTGCAATTTAAAGATTGGGATTTGAAATATAAATTCTAGACATTAATGTAACAAATAAAAATGGATTTAAAATACACATTCCAGATGTGAATTCAGAGCTTTGTGAAATAGGGCGCAGAACATGGTGTCAAGTTCCAGTGTTTGTGGTAGTTAATTTACAGCATGTAATGTTTATTTTATTTGTATTGTATCGTATACCAGTAATAATACGGTACTTTGTTATTATTTTGGTTTAAAGCTTTGTACGGTATGCAAGTATCTGTTTCGGTGTGGCTAGGTTGCCATAACGATAGCCTTAGTTTGTGTATGTTGGGTCCCCTGGTGTATGATGTGTGTGAATGCACGTGCAGTTAGTGAGGATGTGTTAATAAAATAGTTTGTATGTGCAAGAATATAGGCAGTCAATCACATTTCCCATTATGGTTGGGTGTGGTTACATCTAGGAAAGGAATTGTTTTCTGTGGCGATTCTTGGATTGGCATGAATTTTTACATGCATTTATTTTAATGTATATTAGTTTATTTTATATGTTACTAATTTTAGTCAATTAATGAATGTGCCTTATATATGAATATACATAATGTTTTTGTAAAGTGTTTATAATGATACATAGTGTTGTAAATAGGGGTGGAGTATGGCTCTAGTGGTAATACGTATTGCCGAGTGTGTACACATATGTGCTACATGCATTTCTGTGTTATGTAGTTGTTTTCAGTAAGTTCTTACGCCAGTAAAGTAAGGTTACTGTGTATAGATATGCCATGTATTTTCTTATAGTGTCCTGGAGAGGTTCATTTGGACCTAAGAACAAGTCTGACCAACCCGGTCAAGGCCGTGATCAACGTGCACGCTGTCTGGTGCGCTTAGTCGACATGGACAACCCAGTGTCATGTTCGTCAGTGGCTGGAGATAGCAACATCCGTAGTGAACTACAGTGTGGCAGTTGTGTGACTGTCATGTTCTATGACAGTTGAATGTAATTCTTGCGTAACATGTCAGAAGTCTCTCTCTCTCTCTCTCTCTCTCTCTCTCTCTCTCTCTCTCTCTCTCTCTCTCTCTCTCTCTCTCTCTCTCTCTCTCTCTCTCCGTCTGGTCTCTGGAGAATGCCTAAATATTTCAGGCAATATACACATTGCCTGACTTTTCAAGGTAATTTCTAGACACATTGCCTGAAATGAAAGATCCATCATTCATTGACAGCAATATAAAATCTCCACAAAGACATTCTCCTAAAACAAAACACTGACGAAAAGCTGGACATCAAAGTAATTAAAATTCAAAATATCGCCTTTAATCTCACTCTGTCTTAATATGTTAATTTTATACTTTGAAAGGATAATCGTCACGGTTAATTTACCGTTAATTGTTTTTTCAATAGACTAGAAGCCCTTTGAACATGCATTCGTGATAACTTTTGCTGTTAAAGGGGCATTCCTCAGTTTGCTTCTATTTTTAAGATGTTTTCGACTAACGGACTTTTTAACGATTGTAATTACACATCAAATATATTTTTCTGCATAAAATATTAGTGGCTGTATATTAAACGTGTTTCTGATAGTTCTAATATTTGTACTAGGCTAAATTTCATCTTATGTTAAAAAATATATTTTTTTCATACGTACGAAATTATTTGAAGACAAAATCCAGTTTGGGCTTCTTTCAAATATTAAGACGACCAAAAAGACATTGAATGTACAGACACTTGATATTCTAAAAAAATATATATATATATTTAATATGCAAGTTTAATCGTAGAAATGTTTTATTAGTCAAAAACATCTTGCAGTGCAACAAACTCAGGAATGTCTCTTTTACCGGTCTCAAATCTATTAATTCTATACTTTGAAAGAATCCTTGTCAGGTATATTCACTGTTTGTCACTATATGGCACACTATGTATGTTATCACCGTATAGTATTACTTTCAAATGAACCACTTTAAAAATAATTTTACTCTGTACTTTGTGCATATTATTACTTTTTCATATACAACAAAAATAGTTCACCACTATGCCACAATTGGTACTATTAATAATATGTTAACAGGTTTTGTGGTTAATGGTGACAAGATTTTTCTCTCGGTGGTTTTTCATGTAATAAAAAGTAAACTGATATATTTATTACCAATACTTAAACACATATTTAACAACGTTTTATTTTACATTTAGAACAACCAGCTCAACTCTTGAGTGCAGCAAGAGAACATCTATATTCAACGTAAGCGACCAGCTGATGGTGAGATGGCGCAAGCAGGACGCATGGTCAAACGAATCTTCTGGAGTATGTTGCTGGTAACCCAGGAGACAGCGTGATCTTTCCTATCCCTTTGGTAGATCGTGGTAAAGGGGATCCTCATAACATCATTGGTCGTGGTATGTGCTCTGGGATGGAGCATATAAAATATATATTGCTACTAATGGAAAAAGGTCACGGGTTTCTTCTATAAGACTGTCATTACAAAATGTTTGACATCCAAACGCCCATGACTAATAAATCAATGTGCTCCAGTGGTGTCGTTAAACAAAACAAACTTTAAGGTGCTAGAATTCACATACGTTCTCAGTCAATTATAGGAAGTGGTGCAGTGGTTAAGCTATTGAACTTATGGCTGGTAAGTACTGAATTCTGTACCGGCTCCCACCCTGAGCGATGTTAACGACTCGATTTGTAGGTTTAAAACCACTAAATCAAACTTTTCTCTCATTAACCACTAGTTACCCACTGTCCCAGGCAGCTACGGTGTGTTTCCAGGACTAGTATGTAACAAGCGAACTGCACCAGTGTTGCGTGTTACTGGATTACACATTTTAGTATCGACAGGCTATCTTTGTGACATTGATATTCCGTCGGCCGCCACTCAACTAACCAACAGCCGTGCGTGTCGATCCTTCTGCTTGAGGTTCACTTTCTTGCTTGCATCGAGTCAGGAGTGAATCCAGTAAGAGGGTGGTGGGCTCTGTACGCACCCGAAATTACAAGTGTCCCGAAACATTTATTTTAGCAGATAGTTACAAAGAATTTCTTGGTTTTAAGTTTGAAAAGTATTTATATTGTTTAGCTTGATATTTCTGTGAACGATTACCATATAGATAATGCATGTTAGTATATTTTAGTACAGTAGGTGAACATTGGAGGTACCCTTTATAAAGTTGCTCTCCCTGAACATTGAAGGTGACCTTTACACAACTGCTGCCCTTGAATATTGGAGGTGTCTATAAACTTGCTCTCCTTGAACATTGGAGGTGCCCTTTATCTTGCATCCAGGGCAACGAAAGAGAGCAACGGTCGCTGGAATATGAAAGGGCGGAAAAACCAACCACGCGTGGGTCGCAGCCAATCAGAGGTATTGGTTATCTCCGCTGCTCTTCAAACCTCACAGGATTCTTCACGGTTTCACCACGAAATATGCAGTAAACACCAATTAAAGATTTATACTCAGTTTGCAATATCATTCATTGTGAACACAATTGTTGTTCAGATATATTGTAATAGCCCTTGGGTGACCCTTAAGTTCAAGTACTGTTGTACTCAAACTCGATAACAACTCCAGAGTAAAATTCACACAAATTTTATTAATAAATAAAACAAGTTCAATGACAGGCGCGGATCCAGGATTTTTAAATAGGGGGGCCCGAGAAATTTAGAAATTTAAGTGGCCTGAAACGCGATTTCCTCGCATCTGAGTAACAAAATAGCTATATTAACGTATGTTTTTGGTGCATTTTTGTGTAATTCCACTATGTATGCTATAGTTTAAAAAAAAGTAATAACTTGACCCCAAAAATAGGGGCCCCCCCCCCCTAAATCCGCGCCTGAATGATACATTGAATCCATCATGGTGACAACCAAGGTACTTTAATAAGTTTTGAGAACGAATAGGACTTCAGTGAAGGATGACTTAAAATAGCAAAGTAGCACAAGTGTATTACTAATAGCTGATGGCCTGAATAATTCTAAGCTAATAAGTAATCATTATTACTAGCTGCAAATCTATACAACGTCACTAAAATAAATAAAACAATATTTTGAATTTAAAAATGTATAATGTAAATTATTATATTTCCATGAAATAAATAGTAGTTTATTTATTTAATATTTTAGAATTGTTAAGTAGCCAAAAATAATTTTAAATGTCAAATAAGGCACTGGGGTAAGACAAGGGTAAATGTTATTGGTTGGGTTATTTTTGGTTTTTCCTTTTGATACGACTGTCAGTTTGAGAGTGTCCGCCATTGAACTTTGCTTCTTTTTCCGGTGGGACACGGCCAAGGGATTAACCAATCAGAACGCTCCTAGCGTGGGGCAGGTGTAAAGGGTTTTGTAGCTAAAATGGCGTGACACAAGGGTGCGGGAACAGAATCGGAAGGCCAGCTGAAGATATTAACAACATTTGAAAGGGGTAGGAAACTTGAAAGCTATCATTGATACATGCAATTCGTAACACCATGTTTGTTTTGCAGTGAAGATTCGAATAATTATGTATAATAACATTAATCGCTGTGTCCCACGTACAATTTCGATGACAGGCCACGCTTACTCGGACCTAAAAGTGGAAAATTAACGTTGGACCCTGCATTTTTGAGGTGGGACAAAAGACTATGTTGTATTTAACAACTGTACACTTTATAGAATTATAATTAATTTGCACGTAGATAATGACATTAAAATACAATTTAGTAAAATTATTCGGTGAACGATTAGGTATAAACACCGACAAAACAATGACACAATTTTGACACTAATAGTTGTAATAACAGCTAAAAATGGCTATAATTAATTCCAGCTTATAAACTGGGATAATAAATAATAGCTTTGCAAACATTATAGATATATCTAATAATATTAAACTGAACATTTATTGAAATAAACAACATTTTCGTTTTAACATGTAAGAACGTAACTTTGAACCCGACTGTTGACGTAAATGACGTCATATGTTTCAGTTAAAGTGGCAATATCGGATTTTGTAATTGATGTTTTGTGAAAGCAACATTTCACCTATTTGGTTTTGTGAAAGGAATGTGTGCAAAGCTTTACAATAATATAAATATTAATGTCTTCAAAAATTGGTAGTCACTTAATCCTTGCGATATCATGCTATTTTTTTACACAATTTAATCCGAGGCAGTATTAGCATGTAGATCCATTGGAAAATAAATGGTGGTGTGCAACCTTGTGCAGAGATACGATTTTGACTGCGCCATGGTTTTGTCGTTTAGATTCTATTCATTAAAGCCTTTGAACATGTCCAACGTTTAAAACAACAATTAAAAGTCTCTGTTGCTAAATATACAGTTTCATAACACCTGTGTTTTTGTAATCATGTGATTAGAAAGTAATGTGATTAATTAATTAAATGGACTATCAAGGAGTGGCCATTACAATATATACTTGGACATAGCTAGCACCACACTAATACTCATTCCACAGAACAATATCTTTGACCTGTATACATTATAATTATTTGGTATCACACTGGAATTCAAATTTTAAAAATTAATGTCTTTAAAAGGTGATACATGTTTGGTAGATAAAGTGCTCTTATTATAATGTCCTTTAAATAAATGTATGTTTTTCAACATCTCTGTGAATACTGATGCCCATAAGATCATGGCGTGCTGTGCCCCTGTCATTTACTGCATGTACGCTTGGCAAATGGTAAACTTGATATTAGTGACAAGCCGACGTTACAGTAATAATTTTTTTTTTTTTAAATATTAATAACACACACAAAACCAGACAAACAAACAAACACTTCGTCGTATTATGTCTGCCTTCAATGTGGCCTTTAACGGGCCCAATGAATATGTTCACATGTGCAGTGTATACTACCAAGTCAAATCCCATAGACGACAATAGTAACATGTGTGGCTAAAACTCCCACATGCAGCGTATCAATCGACATAAACACCACGGATATAAATACTACCAGCTCTCAATCTTAAAGTGAATCAGAAAACAATTGGGGGTAAAGCTGATCATTTGAGAGATAACGGGTAGCGTCTATCACTACCCTAATTGACTACTTGTTTACAGGTACCCCATACATGTTTCAAGCACAAGGATACATGACACAGTGGTACTAGATGAAATACAATTGCATAACGTTTTTGCCCAGATGAAGCTATTTCTTTTACCAACACACACAAATGTATCACCAATCACTGGACTAATGATGTTAACTTCTCTGCACCTCGAACTCTGACCCAGCCGTAAGTTGTTTGGTTTGATACTACCTTTACAAAGAGTGATATTTGTGCAACATGGTTTGTGTTTAAAACGAGCCAAGTTGTATTGGAACGTTTGTATATATTATGACGAGTACATATGAAAATCACGTTCAGTAAACTGAGTTAGTCAAATACGAGACATGCTTATGGTTTTGGCCACATGTGGTATAATCAAAGTATAGAAAATTGCAAGACATATATGTCACTATTCAAATAGAGAATGACTGTATTCAACAATTCTCAAAACTGTCTGTTATACAAATTTGTTGTTAATAATTATTGCCTACAACCTTACCTTCAGAAACCTATTGCGCTGATATACAAGCATATTTTGTGTAAATATAGATTATCTTCCCAAAATCTCTTTATAGAAACGGAGAAATACCACATTAGTGACTGGAATAATAGAAGTTGTAGTCTGTGCAATATGAATGTAGTAGAAGACGAATATCAATCACCTTGTTCTAGTGTGTCCTTTCTTCAGTACCATAACAGATAAATATATTAAACAGTATTATTATAATAAACCATCAACATCTATACTGCTGTTCAGCGACAATTCAAAAGACTTAATTAAATTGTACAAGTATTTGTTCAAGCCATAACGCACAGAACAGACAACATTGATACATGACACATGATATCATATTGTATATTATTATTATACATGTATTGCTCATTTACTATTGACTTTTATCGATAGTAACCCGTTGCTACATACTCCCCGCATTGTACACAATATATTTTTTAATTTAAAAATATGTATGTATGCCTACAAAATGTATATTTTATGGGGGGGGGGGGGGTAAAAACAAAATACACCAGCTGATACAGGAGATTGGTTTTATTGCGTGATGTCCGTCTACGTGACCTTCAAAGCGTCCTCGTTCCGTCAGTTCGACTCTGCACATCTTGCTACGACGGGGTTTGCCTTGTCGATGATCTGTCAATGTCGTGTATGGTCACGTCTGAACGCCAAGGTCATCTCTAACCTCTCACTAAACCTATTGTATCTTTGAACTACTATCTGGCTCCTCGTTCTCCTCATGGAATAATTCAGCTTGTATAGTTCCTATAATCGGCTCATTGAATAGATCGTATATGCAGGACGGGATGTAGACCGGTGGTAAAGTACTCGCTTCGTGCGCGGTCGGTGTCAGATCGATAACCGACGGTGGACCCATTGGGTTATTTTTCGTCCCAGCCAGTGCACCACGACTGGTATACTAAAGGCTGTGGTATGTGATATCCTGTATGTTGGATAATGCATACAAATATCTTGCTACTATAAACCTATATATGTCAAAATTACCAAATGTTTCATATCCAATAGCCGGTGATTCATAAATCAATGTGCTCTAGTGATGTCTTTAAACGAAATAACCTTGTTTACGTATATGCAACATGTAAATGTGTGGTTTTTCTTCTTCATGTGTTTATATTGCGTTATTCCAAATATAAGCACTATAATAAAACATTCAGGACAAAACCGTGAACAACAATTAGCAATATGTTTTTAAACTTTTATAACACCACATCGTATGGTTGTATTTTGTAACGTAATAACTAAAGATTTACACACTAATAAAAGTTCATATACAAATGGTCCAAAGTCCAAACGTTAGCGATAAACATTAAAGAAATATTATGAATAAACATTGGTAGATTTATTTTTCAAAGTGAATGATTTCATTAAAAAAATAAATAACATGATAATTGTTTACGATCGTGGAAGCATGATCCATCGAATCTAATGACTTGTGATTACCAAGATAAAAATTATATTACAAATTATTTAAGCATAGCTTTAAAAACAAATGTATTGTGTATCACTCAGTGACACGAATTCAACCCTAATGCAACAGATTCAGTTCGAATGTAAAGTTCTGTTCAGATATATTCAGTTCTGATATATTTGTCATATATAACCATTTTTTACCATTTCATTAAATTAATATACCAATATACATGTTCGTGTTAAGAAATCATGTCCACTAAATATAAATGAATACTAGTATGCGTTGCCTGGGTGATCCATTAATAAGAATTGCTTGTGTAACAGAGATGGGTTTCTTCCGTTATCTAATGTGGAAATTACTTTGTTAGATGGCAGTTGCTGATTTGTAAAATATGTTGAGCTGTCTAAACACGCATTCCTTCCCTCTGCATAATTATATTGATTGGCTGTGTTTATCTACACGTTTTACTGTGTACAAATGTGTATAGCTTGGCGTGTTGTGTAGCAACTATGACACTCAGCAACACAAGAGAAGTATACCGGACACCATTAATTTAAAGCGTTGTCACGGGTAACGTACGCATTTATTTGCATGTCATTCTCCAAATCCCGCTCGTTATTTATACAATAGTGTCATTTAAGGTTGCGCCTATTTTGTGCCGTGTAATCGACGACTCAGTCGTAAACAGAATACATCAAATAAAGACATAACGGGATGACCAGCACACCCTTATTAAAAAACTAACAAAATTAGGAATGAAAATGATATGTACAACAAATAGGACAAACATAGGAATGAAACTATAGAAAATGCATGTGTTGCATGTGTAAAACCATGGAACGAATGATTAATCGTCGACTTATCTGGTATCTTGAATCCCACAAAGTGGGTTCAGATCTAGATGCAACACGGTTGATTATCTTGTTAGATTTGAAACGTTTTATAGGGAAGCTTTCATTTAAAATCAGCACTTGGTTTTAGTGTTGTTTTTATTTGGAGAAAGCTTATGATACCACGTGGAAATATGGGATTTTAAAAGACCTCCATGGCATGGACCTTAGAGGTCGACTTGCTGATTTTATGTCTCAATTTTTAAGAGATAGATCTTTTAAAGTCCAGGTATGGTTGACTTTGTCTGACATTCATCCACAGTAGATGGGTGTGCCTCAAGGTAGTATCCTGTTTCTAACTCTATTTTCTGTGAAAATTAACAATCACCCAATGTTTAACACCTGGTGTGGATTGCTCGTTATGTGTCGATGATTTTTATATTTGCTATAGATCGTCTAATATGAGTATCATTGAACGTACGTTTTGTTGGTAATAAAGTTTTCTATCTCCATCAATAGCCCATTTAGCTAAATATAACTATAAGTAAGTTATTGCCAATTCTGTTCTGTTCTATGACCCAAACTTACAAAATGATCAGGACTTAAATGTTTTATGTCCATTGATCAATCATTATTCTCAATATCAGTCACGTGACCATTTGTGTATATCAAAATCAGCATGGCCGTGAAAAGATATATTTCAGGTCTTTTTTTTAACACATATAGCGTAGTTGTTAAGCGAAGTCAGTTTGCAGGTAACGGTTCAAAACAAATTTCATACTGCAACTACTACTTCTGACCCTACTGATTACGAATATTAAAGGATGCAAGAATTTATTTGCCATTTAAAACGAAATATTAGCGTTTAAAGTTCGTAAAGAGAAAATGGCCCGCGCGGCCATCCATAGACGTTCGACGTAAGCGGTGCTTGTTTTGAATGTAAGTTTACTTGAAATGACGAGCTGTTTATTTCATACTTTCGATGAATCTACCAACTAAAAAGCCTGTGGTGTGCATTCTGTTTTAGAAGGTTAAATTTTCAGTTTTGTAACATGTTAAATGCAGTACTACTACTAATAAGACCAGCCAGTAAAAAAAACCCCAACAAAAAAAAAAACCCAACAAAAACGTCACTCGACCCTCGTATTTTGGCCCGACGACGTGTTTCCGGTCGGTTCGAATTTACCTATAAAACTTAACTCTGTTTATTGTTTAGCTAAACGGAACTTAATTATACTTCTGCATTTATTTGTTTCATGTTTTATTTATGTCAGTTATTTTATTTTCACTAAATTATGCCGGAATTTGCGCTAACTGGGCAAAATTAAGATGTGTATCTGAGGCGTAAATCTATGGCATACCGTTGGTGCCCAAAATCCACCGTTTTGTTGTTTCTTTGTAAATGTGCAATGAATACGTTTTAAATAGCCGTTCTTTGGTGAATAAAAACAAGAAGGAGATTATGTGCGTGTAGTAAGCATTGTGTGCGTGTGATTTTGTGTGTGGTGTCAGTGGCGGATCCAGAATATTCATTGGGGGGGGGGGGGG
>JAECMU010111442.1:660-11454 GCA_016106625.1 Dracogyra subfuscus
GGCACCGTAATATTGGGTTTTCTCAAGATGGACAAAATTGAAAATGGCATCTAACTTTTATGTTTTTCTCGGCGTGTTTGCTTAGGGACGCCAGGGGGTCGGGGTCGAACCTAACCCTTATTCAAGTGAATTTCATTTTCTTTTTAATACATATTTTTCGAGCGAGCCTGAACCGAGCACTTCTAGACACTTCAATCGCTACATTCTAGACCGCATTCTACACATTGTCCTTCACACACGCATTTGGGGGCGACATTACCCCCGTCTCGTCCAGGAAGCATGTTTCTGTTATGCTAGCGAGGATAAGAAACTCAACGTGTGCTGGTAAGCGTGTTCGTTCTGCCTCTCCCTCGCTAACTATAAAAATAAAATAAAACAAAAAGCAATATCTGTCTTGGACGGAAGAGCTTGCTTCGCAAGCACTTGCACCCACGACAGGCGTGCGCTACAACAGCTTGCTCTGAATGTGCACGTTAAACCCTATGACCTGACCTGACCTAAAAGTAATACTTGTAGATGGCACATTGTCCAAAATTCTTGAATATTAGGTCCGCATTTTGATTTAAGTAATTGTACATCATTTGTAAAACTGGATATAGACAATTTATGTCATGTCAAAATGTTGCATGAATATTTAGTTTAACTGGTTTTAGAAATTAAGCCACTTTTGTAACTGATTAATTAAATTGTTTCTTTTCATTAAAACCATTTCGATATTTTTATCCGTAAACGGCAAAACTCATATGATGTACTCTGGTATCTGGTAAAATTTCATACACGTATTTGCAGTTTGATACAAATATTTATTAGTATAGTTATTTGTAAATAGTATTTGTGATAATATTTTCATTAAATAACAGTAATAATGAATACAAATTAGAAAACAGTTCAATAAATATATAGTGGACTTTAAAAACCGTTATTAACATCGTAGGGGAAAAATAATAACTTTTAGAAGAAAAAAATTTGAAAGGTTTTTTTTTTTTTAAATGGGTAAAACAATACTTTACTGATTCATTAAATACAGTGTTGCCCCCATTCCTCTGATTTGACGTCTCCTATTAATGTTATTATGAAAATTAAACAACTGTACGACTCAAAATTAATTTTGTTGAATGGGAAGCGATATTTTCCTCAAACTTTAAACTGTAAGTAAACGTTAGAAAGTGAGAAGCATTTCTTGAATCTGTCTGAAAATTAGATTCCTAATTATTAGATTTGTAGCGTAACGTTTTTAACAGCAATGTGAAAGACTTAAGACAAACGTGGATAATGTTTATGATTCATATTACCGCTCTTGAAAATGAGGAATTCTCAACATATCTGGAATATCTGTCAAAAATAAGATGGAAAGTAAACGAAGCTTGTGAAAGCATATTTGGCATTTTGAACGGCATTTGATTCCTTCTATGCTATCCTGTTTGTGGGATGGTGTATGTAAAATATCTCTTGCTGCTAATGGAAAAATGTAGCGGGTTTCCTCTGATGACTAAAGAGTCATAATTACCAAATGTTTGACATCCAATAGTCGATGAATTATTGTGTTTTAGAGGTGTCGTTAAGCAAAACTAATTTTAACTCTTGATTCCTTCTCGCTGTATTGACTAGTATTTACTTCAGAGGTTACTGCTAACATCATTCGTAGCTGTGAGCCTGTAACTCAAAACGATCACGAGGTTTGTTCCAGAATGTATTACATGCATAGGAATAGGAGGCAATGTAATTGTATGCCTGTTTACATCCTTTCCAATAATATTATACATAGTTTAAATAAAGTTTATGTTCGTGCTTGTATCGTAGACATGTTAACGTGTGCTGTTTGTGGCACACAACATACACCATAAGCTGATGTGTTACTGGTAGAGGATTCCCACTGTCACCACACATGCTGCTTTAAAGGATTAGATACCAGTATGCAGCAAGGATAGTATGATAGGCAGACTTTCCTACAGGCAGTGCAGTACAAACCATGGCATTTTTGATATACCAGTTGTGATATCTACATTTTTGTAGCATCTACATCATCCATACCTCCCTTCTATGGGCCCCGTTTTACGAAACGATCTTAAGGTAAGATCGCCTTATGTGCATAATGTAGCAATGTACTTAAGGTGATCTTAGCGCTAAGGTCGCTTCGTAAAACGGGGTCTGGACTGTCCACTGGCGAAGTCAAGAGTTCTGACCTGGTATGGGCGTGGCTGAACCTTTTGGATATGGGCATGTTAATAACAGATCCCGCTTCCCACATCATCTATATACCCAGACCTGTTGTTTTAACGTGGGGAAGACGCCGTAGCTACCACAAAACGAATATATTTGTTCAAAGTTAGCCATAGTTTATGGTCGAGTGCTGCACCTCAAATGAGCGTGTTGCAACAAAGGGCAGTTTTTCACAAAAAGGCGCGAGCGATTTTGCGACGGGTGAATAGACAAATTACACGCACGAGCAAATCATCCGCAAAATGACATCCAGGGGCGCCACCTACCCGTGAAGAAGAACAATAACTCGCACGTCAAGAGCGCGCAGACATACTAATTTTCGCATCACTCGATGAAAGGAAAATAGCTGTAAAATTGTGTCTCAATTTTCATACCGAGAAGACGGAACATTTTCGTCTTCAGAGGGTTGTCACCCGAGCGGTTATTACCGGAACGTCAACGGGCAGACTTGGTAAATTAATAAGCGTCAGGCTATATAAATGGCGGAAAACCCTCTAATTTGACATCGATTCAAGGCTTGTATCACAGTTGGGCGAATTCACAAACTACCGAAACCCAAAACCAAATTAGCTTGTAGCGATACGCGAAGTAGATAGGTGTTCTTTTTTATTATATACTCTTTTACTGCTAGATAAACATTTTGAAAGTGGACACCCATTGGGTTTATTTGATGTGATTCACCCGGTGTATTTAGCTGGCGCCTGGACAATGCTGCATAGCAATATCATGTTGTCTTGACGACAGTTTCCGTCTTAAATGAGAGATATGTTTGTTTAGCGACACCAGTCTAGGTAGCTCTTATGTTTGTACTCTCGGGGTTTTAAAAGATGAGTGTTGCTTTTCTATTTCGACAGTTTGTATCCCAGCATTGGCATTTTGTATTTTAGTAGTAGCAATATCCACAACAATAACAAAAGCCACGATATAATAGCAGTAAATACATATACAGCAACAGCAGTACTTGGCGAAGGCCTAGTACGTTGCATAACTTGTGCCTAATCCATTTTGATCTTTAAAAAGCAATAAAATATATTTCAGTCAATCAATCAAGCAGCTGCAGCACTAGCACCAGCACTAGCAGCAACAGTAGCAGCAGAAGCAGCAGAAGCAGCAGCAGTATTATAGTGTAGCTGCTTTGTAAGAGGGTAAGATCGAAACCCTCGAAAAACCATTTGGACATCAGACTTTTCATCCAGACTGCTACAACTGATACATCAATGAACACGCCAAAGGCCGTGGTGTTCGTGGACGAAAAAACCATATCAAGGGAACCTTGTTGGTTCTGTTTAGTCTATCTGATGGAATTGTTATCTTTTTGTTACAAATAGGTTTCGCTACTGCTGCTGTTACCACATTAAGGTTGAAGTGAAATTCACGAAGATTTAAATTGGCTGCGATGAAGGCTGGTAGATACTATGTTCTTCCAATGCCAACTGTAACCCATCCCAGAGTGAATGCATAGCCTGGCTCGTGCATACCGGTAAATAATATAATAATATACGGTATATATAAAACATAGTGCTGCTAATATATAATAAGAATCGTCATACTTTGCGCGTAAATTCATCCCATATTAAGGGGAGGGGTGTAGCCTAGTGGTAAAGCGTCCGCACGATGCGCGGTTGGTCTGGGATCGATCTCGAATCCGCGTCGGTGGGCCCATTGGGCTATTTCTCGTTCTAGCCAGTGCGCCACGACTGGTATATCAAAAGCCGTGGTATGTACTACCTGTCTGTGGGATGGTGCATATAAAAAAATCCCTTGATGCCAATCAAAAAGAGCAGCCCATGAAGTGGCGACAGCAGATTTCCTCTCTCAATATCTGTGTGGTCCTTATCCATATGTCTGACGCCATATAACCGTAAATAAAATGTGTTGAGTACATCGTTAAATGAAATATTTTAAAAAAAGCATCCCACAATAATCCATTGGCATCTTTTCTAGGAAGTCAGTATCTGCAACATGTCGTTGTGCCTTTGACATTGTATTTGAACCTACATTGTATATAAACGACTGAGATACTTTCAAAGACACTCTCGTTTTAAATATATTAAATATGGTCTCCAAGACAGCTCTAAGTAAAGTTCTATATGCAGGGTTGTTTATACTGCATAACCATTATTTATCAATAAAACAAACAAATGGTAACTTTTTTTCAAAACACATCTCAAGTTAAAATTATTTAAAGTGTTTTATTTAGCAGTTTTAATGTATCATTGTCCCCCAAGAGAGATCTGCTTTATTTAAAGTCCTGTAACACAATTTGCAGCATTGCACAAGAGACTGCTCAGACGATCTAAATAACGTTATCCCGACCGGTCACACGGAACAAGTGAAGAGCAAGCGTGGAACAAAATCCCATCCATAAATCGTCTGCGGTAAATTCACTTTGACTGATTTGTTAGAGCAAATATGACCACAGAGCTACGACCGTTACACACGAAGAGAACATTATTGTTTAGGATAATAAAATAAATTTTCCATGCTTGGTGGGTTTTGACTTCCGAATGATGGCCGTGTCCAAATTAATACGAGAAGAGGCAATCATTGTAATCTAATATCGAAAAGAAGCACTTAAATTTATGTCCAAGCTTCGATGGGTCCAGATTAATTTTGATAGTTGGGGGATTTTTCGTTTCGGTTTTGACTATTTTACGAAATTGTCATAGTTAGCAGTTGAAGAAGTGACGTCTGGAGCAGAATGGGTCGTCGCAGTTTGGTAGACAGTATTACACGAACAGGCGAACTTGATATAATCTAAAATTATGGAGCTTGAGAAATGGATTCAGGATTTGGCAGTAGGGGAAGGCCTATTCCAAAAACGACCCTATGCTATAATAACTGAATAGTGTTGGTGCCACAGTATTATATGAACGGAATGTTTAGTTTTCTAGGATAGGAACAATATAGCATTTGCATTTTATACATTCTGAGAAGATTGTTCACCAAAATTAGACTAAATATTTCAAGTAATGAAATACGTTAATAAAACCCTAACTTTTATATGGGGTACTGGGTCTCTATAGACCAGTATTTTAACTTATTTTTAATCTTAAGGAAAATTATTGGCATCAGTTTCTGTGTACAAATGTACACTTTTTAATTTGTACTTTTGTAAAAGAAAGAAATGTAAAACTGCGCTTGAGAAACCCCAGTAAATTGTTAAATAAATGGCTAATAAGAAATTGCAATATTTGTCTAGAAATATAGGTGGCTTTTATTGATGGAGGGATATTGTTTTGCTTCGATATAGAATATTATTGCGGGACGGTCTATCCTGTGCGTAAAGTTGTATGTGTTTATTTTAATACTACTCAGTAAAACTGACCAATTTGTTTTTAATTATTTCATTTTGTAAATTAAAAAACAAAACCCCGTAATTAAACAAACAAATTAATTATAATCAGATTTTGTTTCAGAAAGGCATTGCAAACAGTATATGTTTATATGTAAATGTAAGTTTCTCTAGAAATTATAATATGACAACGTACACATTTCCATTGTTAATTTTGTTCAGACATATAGCCAGGGTTACGTTGTTCTAGGTTTGTTATCAAATTTTAACGGCTTCGGTCAAAAATGACAATGGCGGGATCAAATAGACAATAACACCCGCAAATCTAAAAACTCCATATATGGTTATCTCCTAATTAAATAACATATCTCTCCAAAATTGGAATTGTTATTATTATCATACAGCATGTTTTATATTGATTATGCATTTTATTTTATTTTATTTCACTTTAATTTAATTATTTTATTTTTAATGAATTCCGAATCTTTGGATCTCCACAATTCTGCTATTTCTCTGTGTGCCAGCGCGTGTATTGTGATGAAAAATTACACCATGTAAACATTATTAATGCATTCGTGTCCTAATAAACTGTAAATAATTTTATTTACAGTGTTTTGGTACTTATATCATACATAAGAAAGAAATTAATTTAGCAAATTGTAATTCAAACCAGATTCATTATTCGTTAATGTACTGACTGGAAGTCTACTCTTCTTGATTAAAACATTTAATTAAAACTTAAAGAGGTTCTGCGTGTCCATTCATTACATATCCTGTTTTCCATTGTCCCACCCCTTATACTTCTGTGATGACTATTGGTAGCCTGTCATTTGAAACATTACAATGTGCATGCATTTACAATTCACAAATATACAAGAAAATTAGGCATATGAAAGAGTTCATCAACTAGCGTGAAGTCTATAACATATTTCAAAGACTGGAACTGTAATCGATCGCAAAAATGACGAACGCTTTCCATTTCACAGAGCATTTTATTCGCAACCCTGATAGCAACTGACGTTTGTTTCCTGTTGGTGAGGCATCTGTCAAGTGTATTTCTGTGTCTACTTCTCACCCGAAAGCCAGGCGCTTCGTCTGAATAATGCGCATTATGCCTGAACAAGACAATTATCTATGATGCAGCAAAAGAGCTTCCTTTCTTGTCGGATGTTGGGCTAATGCCAATCTCTTTACCCAGTCCAAGGCTGCTGCTATCGGTGTGGTCATATCGGCTAATATACCTGTACTACAATTAAAAGCTAGCACCTGACAGCATCAGGTGTTTCGCCTAGTAGCACAGGAGATGAGGTTGTTCTGCCGTCAAAATGTATTTGATAAATTCAGTTGGTGGTAGATAATAAAGACCACGCAAGACTTCTGTGATGGCTGGATTTGTATTTGTAGGTAGATGTTTTTAAGACACGAGTTGACGTACATGTATAACTATTATGGGAAATATAAGACTGGATATATATTAAGTGCCATTTGTAATAAGGCGGTTCTTTCGAAAACGGCCGTTGGCTCTACTGTACACAAAAACATACTACTACTACTACAACCACTACCACTACCACTACCACTACCACTACCACTATCACTACTACTACTACTACTACTACTACTACAAAAACAACTAATAATAATAAGAACAACAAGAACAAGAACAATAACAACAATAACAAGAAGAACAAGAAGAACAAAAATAAGAAAACAGCAACAAGAAGAACAAACAACAATAAGAGGGAGAACATGTATAACAAGAACGAAAACGAAGAAAAGAACACAAAGAGACGCATAAAATCACATTGGGCATAAATATATGAGTAACAGGGATGTTTACAGGAGGTATCCTGGGAAATTATTTATGATGGGTTGTGTCTTTCTTCAATACCAATACTATGGAAATTTTGGAGATACTTCCATTCAAATAGTCTTGTCTCCTTCAGTGGACATAAAGCTGCTGCCACAGAATATATATATTTTTACATACCCGTTAGAGAGGACTCTATGCGAGATTGGGGCAGGACGTACCCCAGTGGTAAAGTCTGGGATCGATCCCGGTCGGTGGGCCCATTGGATTATTTCTCCGTTCCAGCCAGTACACCACGATTGAAATATCAAAGCCCGTGGTATGTGCTATCCTATATGTGGGATGGTGCATATAAAGGATTCCTTGCTACTAATGAAAACATGTATCGGGTTTTCTCTCTGTCACTGTCAAAATTTCCATATGTTTGACATGCAATAGCTGATGGTCAATAAGTGAATGTTAAACAAAACAAAACTTTAACTTTTTAACTATGTTAGATTCGTGATATTACACGATGATATTCCACATATGTTGGTGATCGATTTAAAGATATCTGATTGGTTATTCCATGGTTATGACCTAATAGTTCCGGTGGGGTTTATCTTGTGTGTGTGGTGTGGGTGTGGAGTGGTGGTCTATGTTTGTTTTGGGTTTATTTTTAATTATTGTTGTCTTCGTTGTTAAGAATACAACATTAGCGTTCGTTAAATAACATTTATCTTACAACTCGTTGCTTAAACAAGTAGGCCTACTAACTCGCTTTTGTTCATCAAATACAGATTGCAACAACTCACTAAGATAAATGGTATTTAACGACCACTCGTGCTGTATTCCCTATGTACGGTATACAAATATCACATAGTAAGATTCTATTGTTGAGGACATTTGCTACCAAAAATAGCACAGACATGATTATCTCTGTAATTATTAGGCTCCACGTCTGTGGTCGATTCCTTTGAAGGACAATATGGCGCGGGTTTGTTGTCTTTTTATCTCGGTCGCACTCGTCTTGCCATTGTTCAAAAGCACCAGCAAATTTGTTTTAATAGTCTTTTGCATTGTCTTACGTGCCACTGTGTCCATTTAATTAGCACGTGTCTGTACAGCCGGAGCGCCGCTGTATCTAGTCATGAAGTGTTGGTAAGAAGACAGTATTCCGGCGTCATCATATCTCGCCGAGTCTCGCGCGATGACGTTTGAGGGTAAGAGGCTATCGTTTACGTCCCTCTGTTCCAACTGGTCGTTCAAACAATAGCATTTATAGGAAGCGATTGCTCTTTTACGTGAATGTTTTCAGATAAACTGCTTATAAAATCCGATAAAATGTCGCAGTTACAAAAAATTATGCGATTTTGTCTCACGTAATTCATATATTTGCCAGTAGTTTTTTGTCTGCAGCCCGCCGGTGAGACGAGACTGGGTTGTGCGGCTGCTTTTTAATTGCTCCTATAATAGTGTGAACTGTTTTAATCACACGTACATTTAACATGCTGTCTTCATAAACAATGCAAGGTACATGGTTTAATGCCATCAAACAAGAGAATAACATGTAACTCCTGGCAAACTGATAAACTAGATTTAACAGGCGGTATGATATATAGTGACATAATATTAATGCACAGAAAACGACTGGCTTCTTATTTCGTTTATGATTCTAAAAAATGCAAACTCGGTACTTGTAAATCTGGTGTTATAAAACCATCAGCCTGTTTTAAGTCCATGTTTAATTATATGTGAATATTAGAGTCATTCTTGATGCCTGGAAATAATGGAGGCGATACCCGACGAGACTGGAAAGTTAAAGGGAAATATTCTGTCTGCCTGTCTGTCTCTCTTTTTCCCATTTCTTTGTCCTTTTTTTTCTCCATACAGAGGGTTATTCCACCTTCAGGCACATAATTTGATGTCAGGGGCAAGGCAAGTCTCATCCCTAACATCAAATTATGTACCCTCGGGTGGAATAGCCCTATCCCACACAGAATATGAATGATTTATATATGTATATATATAGATAGATAGATAATAATAATAATTTTATTTAATGAGGGTGACAAGTTTAGCACAAGCTAATCTTCCACTTGGCCCTCAACAATACATTGAAACACTGGAAAAGAAAATACAAATATACTACCGGGTAAGTCCTATACTATTATAATAAATGCATACATACATATAGAAAAATCTTATATTTAACAGACATCTGTTAGTTGTGTAATACTGACACTAAAGTCTCAAAACATAATTTTTCTGACAATCTAATCAGCCAAATAAACGTCCATGAGATATTGTTTCAGGCTGCATTTAAAGTTCGTAACTGACTTCTGGTGTCTAATATCAAGGGGTATTGTATTCCATATCTGAACACCTGAGTAACTGAAGGATTTTTTATATAGTTCAGTATGAGGCCTTGGTAACTGAAGTTTATTTTTGCTAGAGGATCTTAGGCTATAATTACAGGTTTCAGATATTGGGGTAAGGAGAGATTTAATGTATTCTGGGGAGAAGCCATTTAGTGCTTTATTTACCATTATACCGATGTGGTATTTTATTCTGTCAGGGAAAGGTGATATAGATAGATAGATAGTTGTTGTTGTTGGTTTGTTTAACGACGCACTCAACACATTTTAATTACGGTTATATCGGCGTCGGATATATGGTTATGTCGAGAAAAAAACCCAGTGGTCAGCTGACGGGGATCGATCCTAGACCGACCGCGCATCAGGCGGGCACTGTACCACTGGGCCACGCTGCCCGCAGATAGATAGATAGATACACATACATACATACATACATACATACATACATATATACATCATTCCCACATCAAATAAGATGCATGAAAAATTATATATGTTTTCCTTAACTGCCATATTCTGAAAATACACGAGGATACCTTCCTTTTCATTTCAGATACACATGCTTAAATATCCATCTCTATTTTGTAAGTTAAAAAAGCCGGATGCGACGTTTATGACAAGTTTTGATGGCACTCCATCATCGCGGCCCGTGAGAAGTCATTGTGCCACCAGTGACAACACACAGTCATAATTGATAGTGACAGCTGCCATTATCAATCTCATTTACTCACGACCACACCACGCTCGCAACTTCTCCGTGTGTATCGATGTCTGCCTAAACCTTATTTATTTATTTTTTAGCCAGCGTGTGTCCTAGTTCGATGGGCCGCAAGATCACCTCCTCCATCCGTACATCAGTAGACGTGATCAGTTCATTCTTCTTGTGGTCAGCGCTTCACGTATTGGGCACTCGCAGTCCTGAAATTCAAATGACCCTACTACGGCACTTTAGTACAAGATAGTGGAAAAGGATCATGATAGAAATGCCATTGCAGATACATGTTTAAACGGCTTTTTGCCGTCGCATGCTTCATAAATGACGGTTTGATTTAAATCATAATAATAAAACAATATTAAAAATTAACACTATTAAAATATTATATCTCACCTAG
>JAECMU010111450.1:0-15387 GCA_016106625.1 Dracogyra subfuscus
AGGAATGAGCACCTGAGAGTTAAACCACTGCAGGTGAGATTCGTCATCATACTTGAACATTCCATACTTCGGGTCGAGAACCTCTCGTAGCAGGAGCAGGAAGAATTCCTGTAAAGAAAGAGACAAACAAAACAATATTACACCAGTATTCTCAAAAACCTTTAATAGTGTTAATAGTACGAGTACATGAATTATAGACATCAGTGTACTCTAGTGGTGTCGTTAAACAAAACAATATTACACCAGTACTCTTATAAACTTTTAACAGTGCTAATAGTACGAGTGTATAAATTATTAGACATCAATGTACTCTAGTGGTGTCGTTAAACAAAACAATAGTATACATCCAGTATTCTCATATTAAACCTTTAATAGTAGGCCTATTAATAGTATGAATGTATGAACTATAGACATCAATGTACTCTTGTGGTGTTAAACAAAACAGATTTTGTATTTTTTAATTTTGTATACATTATAGTGAGTGCAAGCCAGCACATGCAAATACTATTTATATTGGGAGAAATATTTTCCACAAGCTACTACAAGTTCAAACTGAATCCCTATAATATTATAGATCTTCAATATACAGTTGGTGTCACTCACTGCACTGTAAACATTCTATACCTAGAGATTAAAACTGGTTATAAAAAAAACTAAAACAAAATAAATCGAGGAATATTTTAACTGGTATTCTGAGATTAGCCCTGGATTAATTGTACAACGGTCTAAAATGGTGATTCCCATTCATAATGTGTGCAAAGCATCCACCAAAATCATTTTGTATGATTTGAACAGAAAGTATGAAAAATTGTTGACAAACAGCTAAAAACCTGGAATCACTATACAGATGATTGAAAATCCAGAAAACATTTGATCTCCTTATCGATAATCCACTTCCCACTACTTTCAACGAGAGATACACAGGTCTTAGTGCAGTAAATACAACTACAGCAATGTGGTGTGCAGTGCTGCAAGGTTCAGTTACTAAGCACTGTTCTGAAATACTAATATCCAAACAGCAAGGCAGAAATATCAGTATGTGTAGTCTGTCATGAGCAAATGTGATTATAGAAACATTGTCGAAATATTTAGTTAAAAACTAATTATTTAATTATGCAGTAAAATACAGGTTTTGCCAAATGATTGTTATCTAAATAAATATAGAAATAATAATCAATAACAAATTAAATCAATAAAAATAAATAAACAACTATAATAAATAAATAAATTAATTCAATCATTCATTCATTATTAATTTATTAATGAACTGATGAACTAGGTATTCAGCACATAATGCATGCTTACCAATCCTTTTTTATTTTATTACATGTAAGTAATTAATTTATATGAACAAGAACCCAACTCAACAGAGTAATGAACTACAAAGCATGTAACTCAAGCTTGTTAAACATTTATTTATTTATTTATTTATTTATTTATATGAACAAGAACCAAACCCAACAGAGTAATAAACTATCAAGCATTGGATTCATGCTTATTAAACCTTTATTTATTCATTCATTCATTCATTCATTCATTTATTTGAATAAGAACAAAACCCAATAGGATGGAAATGTTTTACTTAATGACGCATTAAACACATTTCATTTATGGTTATATGGTGTCAGACATATGGTTAACCCTAGAACACCTGAACATATAAACAGCGATGTGAAAAATATCAAAGTTGGTAAACAATCAAAAATCAACAAACAATGTAAGAAAAACAAAAAATATAATAAAATAAAGTTTTTGGATTTTTTTCCAAATTTAAACAGTTAGTTCCCAATGTATCATATAATTATGATAAGGTGTCGAATATTTGTGCTATTTTACGTTGCGATCCAACATTATTTCATCCCTCTCAACTGTCGTCATTATTAGCAGACTAAAAAACCAGAACGTATTCAACAGGTGCTAATGTAAAATGTTAACCGTGTTATTTCATGTATGCCATATTTTTTCTTGTAAAATGAAACTCCAATGAAGAAATGCAACAAATTTTCCAACTGTAAACCTGCGAAATGATCATAAATCATAACAATAAACTTCTTAAAAGAATTAACAACAATAACTCCAAAGATGTGAGTTTTTAGAACTACAATGTAGGTCCTATCACTGGTGAAATGCGTAAAAACAATTTCTGTCTGTTCAAACAGAGGTGGACTTGGCATTTTTTGCATTTCACATAGTTAAAGAACGGTTGTGCTGCAGGACATAATTTGCATCGCTGGCAAGATTTGTCCCATGTTGGGAAATGGTTGTATTCATCGCTCCGAACATCAGGTGCGACCAATTTGGAGGATTTTGGTCGTTTAACCGGTGGAGATTGGTGTAACAACCGGTCTTCCTCAGACGTTTCTTTTTCTCTTTTCCAGCACTCATCAGTGATTGGGCGCACAATGCCTGGAACTTTCTTAATCTCATGATTTTTCTCTTTTCTGTGCCAATTTCACCATGATACCTTCGGTACACAAACCAGGTATTTACCAAAGCAATGGTAACAGAATACCAGAAGAGGTATAAATACCATGAAGCCAATCGCAAGTTGTACTTGTACATGGATGTGCACATGTTGAGAAGATCTATGCCACCCATAAACTTATTGTACTCTTCGACAATGGCAGGTTTGTCAACAGTTTCATTTATTTTTTTCTGTTCCAACGTCTGGCTTGTCCAACTGGGTCTGCACAAAGTATGACGATATTAGGCTGACAGGTCGGTTGTCAACCCAACAAAGACAAACCATATTTGGTTTTTCTTCAACCATGTACTCGTAGTGCCCACACTTGGTTTTTTTCAGTTCCTTATCATCGGATAATTTGCTATATTTTACCCTTTTCATGCACACAAATCTTTTTTTTTCTTTTTTTTTCTACAAGTGGTATAGACGAGAAGTAGTTGTTGGCAAATACTTTGAAAATGCCGATCTGATGGCAAAGTAGTGTCAGCTTCTCAACTACACCTGCAGCGAGACCAAATTCTGATTTGTCATCTTTGAAGGCTGCCTGGTACAAGTCAAAGTCATAAATATAGCCATCATACCCCGATGGTCGGGATAGCTTGAATCCCCACTTGTGAGGTTTGTTTGGCATGTACACACGCAAATGTGACCTACCCTTGAAAGGGATAATGATTTATCAACAGATTGGCACTCTTCTGGTGGTATAGTCATGCAGTTTTTCTGCATCACCTCAAACCAACTTCTAATTTTCCATCATTTGTCTTCTTTCATTTTATCTGTTGCATTGTTATTATTACAGAAATCGATCCAGTGACATAACACTAGAGATGGAACTATAAGCTACTTCCTGTTCCCAGTAGCATCGTTCATTAGGCATCTGTGCGAGCCCCATGAAAAAATATATCCCAAGCACCTTCTCTAGTTCCTGAGGGGTGGTATTGGTAGATTTTCCATCTTTTTCAACACTATACTTGTTGGTTTCTTTGGCCACTGTGACTAACATATCATCTGTAATGAACATTTTAAATAGTGAATATCTCGCCATCACTTGATGTAGGCAGTGGTGGCAATGTTGTATTACCATGGAACCTGGTATCTGATGGAGGGGTAAACATTTGCTTACACCACTTGTAATTGTTAGGTAGTGTTAGTTCATTATTAAGCAACTGTTGTAAAGGTATGTCATCATCACTGTCATAGCCGTCTGTTATTTTCTTTCTTTTATTGGATAACTCAGTAAGTGGCACATCATCATCACTGTCACCATCAGTGACATGGTGATCCCCAATTAGCCAGTTAGTGTCATGTGGGTCTTCATTTTCAATTTCATTTTCATTCCCATCAATTTCACTTAAGTTGCCATCTATTATTTCAAGGGCATCTTTCAATGTAAAATGTTGCTCATTCATAATGAAATTGATGACAATAAATCTGAAATGGAAAACAAAAATCTATTAAAAAATATTCTTTTATTTTACTTATTTTATTTAGGCTATTTATTTATATAATTTATTATTATTATTATTATTAATTATTATATAAAGTTCTTGTTTATAATAATACATATATATTTTTTCATTATTATTGCTGTGCTATAGCATTTTTAAAACACTGGCGTGTGACTGTTTTAGAGTTTGTATTTTTGAAATTCTGGTATGAGACACTTAACTTTAGTGACATCAAACCATGTGTCATATTTGATACGTGTAGTTTAGCGCCTTTTCCTGTACATGTTAAAATGTAAGTATCATATTATTTCAGTTTACTGCATTCTTTGCTTATTACTACAAATATACATCAAATTTACTAATCAGTCCCACTTACCTGCGTGTTACATTTCTTTATCAATAATTTCTTCAGATGCGAATGTAGCCCTTCTTGTTTTCGTCCATCTTTCGACACTAATTCTAAAAAAATACGATAGGTGGCACGACTGTTCTGTACTAAATGTGATACATTAGGCATTTGTGGACAATGCTATGTTGATTGTACAAAGTGTATTATAATTGTTAATTTTAATTAACCTAATTTATTTTGCGTATCATATTTGATACAGGCAGCGCTCTAGGGATAAGGACCACACAAATATTTAGAGAGGAAACCTGTTTTCATCACTTCATGGGATACTCTTTTCAATTAGCAGCAAGGGATCTTTTATATGCACCATCCCCCAGAAAGCATAGCAAATACCACATCCTTTGATATACCAGTCACGGTGCACTGGCTGGAACGAGAAATAGCCCAATGGGCTCACCGATAGGGATCGACCACAGACAGACCACGCGTCAAGCAAAGGCTGTACCACTGAACTATGTCCTGGCCCCAAAACAGTAATAAGCTATGAAGCATGTTGACTTATGCTGGTTGAATTTTATTTATTTATTTATTTATTTATTTATGTATTTATTTATTTAATTACGTATTTATTTATTTACTTATTTATTTATTTATGGAACATGAATAAAACCCAAAAGAGAAATAAACTACAAAGCATGTGTCTTATGCAGGTCAAACATTTATTTATTTATTTATAATTACAAACTTTCCGAATTTATATGACTTACTGTATTCTGATTGGCTGACGTCACTAAAAACAACAACTTATCCTTCCATAAACCTCATAAAAATACGTCATCATAGAAGACCGTGCGCCAGATGAAATTATGTGTTTAAAGGTAGAGTAAACTCCAACAAGCGCCTTATGTACTGGAAAGATACATATCCGGACCACCAACACATTCTGACACTTTAACAAATGAAAAATGCGTAATTTTAAAATTAATAAAAAACCACGATTATTCCTGCTAACTGGGGGCAGCCATTTTGTTTCGTTTTTGTGATGTCCGGTGGTGTAGTTTGGGGCGAAGTGACGTCAGCTCCGATGAACTTCTCTGTTATGTACAATGTAAACAAACACTCTAATTTACGACAAGGCGCTTCGCTTTCATCAACCTGACTTGTAAAACAACATAAATGACTTGATAGTATAATAAACTATTTAACTAAAAATATTTCAATTTGCATCAATATAACGACATGGACGCATAGTTTGTTTTTGGTTTTTTTAAATCCAAAGAAAAAATGCATATTATTAGGCCTATTGGTAGGATACATAACTTTCGAGCAAAAACAACCACTTACGATACCCAAGTGATGATTTTCTTTTCTTTGTGACTACGTAATTGGTCCGTTTTGTGATTTTAGATGGGAAAGTCTACTTAATCAAAGGTTTTACAGAGTTACTTACAGTAATAGAGGGGGGGGGGGCGGCTGGTAAAGTCCATTATACTTTGAGGTTATCACACAATATCATGTGATCTTCATAACAGACGCCCGTCTTTTTAGTGTGTCTAGACAGTGTCTGAGGAGCGTCTAAATATACACCTGCCAATCAAGAACCACAGGTACCGGCCGCGAAAAGAAACGACCAATTAACTAAGAAAACACTGTGATAATTATTTAAGTACGTGGGTTAATTTAAATATAATACAGTTATTTCATCACTTTGACAATGTTGGTTTATTTTGTATTAAATATAATATATACTAGTAATTGTTGCTAGCTTAGTGGGATGATTATTATTAAATAATATTGGGATGCATCCGCAAAAATCATGTATGTTTTGTTTCTTCAGTTCAAAACTAATTCCTAACATGACATGTTAGGTATTACGTAACCACCAGCTCGCCAGAGGGCATATTCACTGGGATGGTACAAAATGGCTGCGCCCGTTATATATAATAGCTGTCACATTTAACTGTTTCATTAATTAACTATACGATTATACTTGTTGATATTAAGCAATAATGTGCAATATATATATCGTTGAATATGCATACCAGGCCAAATGCCTTGATTGTGTCCTCCTTTAAGTGAAAAAATAGTTCTAATTAATAACTGATTTATTATTTTCAGTTTAGACAACGAGTCGGACTTTGAAGATCAGTAGGCCTAAGAACGGAGGTATAAAGGCCTACGTCAAGTTCTATGACAAGTTTTATATTCTGATATGGTAGTAGAGACCGATTATTCGTAGGCTCAATGTGAGTAAATTTAAGCATTTTAATGAGAAAAACGCTTGTATCAACTTCATTTTATGTCCAGTTTGGAATGAAGGACGTTTTTCTTAGAATATAGAAACTGATCCCCCCCACCCTCCACGATGAAATATTATATGTCCGCCATAAGTACAAATGTATCTAGATGGAAAATGAGTGCAGAAGTGTTGCGTTTAGTGTTCATTTCATATGAAGTTTCAAAATAAAATGATTTTGAATAAATAAGACATGTTTTGTCCCTTCTATGTAGAAACTTCAACCGTTTAATTCGAAAAGGGCCCAACTCCACTACTATTATTTGGTCACCCACCTTAAACCACAATATCAGTTGCCACCATATGTTGTGATTTATTACCTCTAGTGGAGTACTACAAGTGTCCAAAGTATGATGCACACATTATGGTAATCTTTTGAGAATTTTTTTTTAAACTTTCCTGTAAAAAAATGTTTCATGGAGTTCGGCCCTTTTTGAAGTCACCGATTCAATTGCTTCCCTAAGCTATGCGATTTTATACCATTTGTGATTTTTATACATCGATAAATTTGTAAAAAATGAGAAACAATTCTTATATATATATATATATTTATGTACCGTAAACAAGAACCAAACCCAACACAGTAATGAACTACGAAGCACATGACTCATGCTAGTCAAACCTTTATTTATTTACATGTATATACAGATTTATCCCACAATCACTGTATACATTGGCAAGATATCATGACTAGATAAATCTCTATATTTTCGGTCACTGACCAAAAATATAGGTCACGTGACATAAGTTTGACTGGACTTGAGTATTTCAGAGTAGTTTTTAGTAAACATACTCTTTAAATCATTTGTTGAAGTACAGTAAACACAAATAACTTTTAGTTTTGCAATCACAATACAAAATTTGTATATTTATTTATGAATTAAGAGTTTAGAAATGATTTTTTAATGTGACTGTAGTTAGCATCTTTACAAATAATGACGTCATGTATCGTGTATGATGTCATATAGCTAAAGTCTAGGTTGACAATACTCGATTTGCTTACACAAAACTGGAATAAATAATGATTTTCCGAATATTCCTGTAGGATTGCAGGATAAAAGAAATAACTGGTTACTGTCGTAAGATATTGACTTTATCCTGCTCAGGTCGAATGGTAAATGCAGAGCCTCGCTGAATTCGCCATTCTAATCTTCGCAGGATAAAGCCGATATCTTAAGACGGTAACCAGTTATTTCCTATGCATTTGCACAGTAAGTAACTATGAAGCACGTGACTATGCTTGGCAAACCTTTGTAACACCTCCAGCATCAACAGCCTCCTCACCAAGAAACATAACCTGCAACATGTGAAGACCAAAACATTTTAATTAACATCACTGTTACAACAGGTTTACCTTTTTCAGCCCACCACCATCGATTGCCTCTTCTCCAACAAACACAATCTGGAATAACAGACAGCTTGTTCTTTAGCTATGTCAACACATGTTAGAAGTGTCCTCATACAAATTTTTAAGACATGTACAAGTCTTTGGAAGGGGCCACTGATGTAAGTTTGTAATACATGAAAAGAACAAGACATATAGAAAAAAATGTTTGTTTAATGATGTTCAATACATTTTATCTACAGAAGTTGTAAAGAAGAAGAGATAATTAATATACAAAATGTGAGTTTTGACAATGGAGAAGAAAACATTAGACTTAATGCAGAAAATGATACCAATATCAGAAATAGAAAAATAGTTTTACTGCTATTTTACATAAAATCTAACAGGCAATAAATCTGCAGCAGGACAGATGGAACCTCTATTTCCAGCTAGTATTTGATGAGATTATGATGTAAACACAAAGCATCTTGGTTACAAGAATTGGGAATTTATAGCCAAGAAATTGGGAATTTTATGCCAAGAAATTGGGAATTTTCTGTGACATTTGCTTTTGGGAAGGTGCCGATGTTTGGTAGCATACAACACCTGAATAAATCTCTGCTTATAACCACAAAAACCTAAAGTTACTTAAAATAATGTAAAAGCTGACGCTGTCGCCATTGGAAAGCTAATACATACATGTATATATAACCTTTTGACTGCACCCAAGCAAATAATCACAAATAATGCAAATACATGTAGGTATGTAGGTTCATTTAACACGAATGCTAAAAATCTAGGCCAAATAAACAAATGTTTTAAATAATGTCAAATATCAAAAGTTGAATCATTTAAACTGTGAATTAAAAATGGTAAAAATCTCTTTAAAAATGGACATGGGATAAAAAGAAAACCTTTTAATTATAGCCATTTTAAAAATATAGATCTAAATGAAATAACAAATCCAAACATTTTAATACAGAAGAAATATATATATATACACAAAACCTGTCCATGTTGCAAGGGACAAATTGATAATAATTATATATAAACACTACAGTAACTCATACTGCAAGTTAAATCTTGATGCTATTTCAGCTTTGAGTAAAACATGACTCAACTTACTTTGAGCGGTTTCTTGAGATCAGCACTGCTGTGTTTACTGAGCTGCTCCAGTGTGTCGCGGACCAGATTGGTGCGAGTCACAGACAGCAGCAGACAGGGATTAACCGGGTCAATTGGCAAGAACAAGCTCGTGAAATTGCGTCTGTGTACTTCATCTATTGCTGACTGTGAACATTAAAAGTAAAGACACTATAAGCAATCGACTGGAATACCGAGTCTTGGGTAATATTTTTACTGTGTTTTTAATTTGGCCAGGATTTAGCTTAGTCGGTGAGGTGCTTGCATCGCAGGATCAAACCACCTCTGTGGATCATTCACCTGATTTGAGTATTGTCATTCCAGTTAGTGCAAACAGTTGGTCAAAAGCCATATATGGTATGTGCTTTCCTGCCTGTGGGAAAGTGCATATAAAAAATTCCCTGCTGCATTAGGAAAAATGTAACAGGTTGCCTCTGATGATTATGTGTCAGAATTACCAAATGTCTGACGCCAAATAGCAGATGATTAATTAATCAATGTGTTCTAATGGTGTTGTTAAACAAATGAAACTTTAAACTTTGTGCATTTAATCATTTGCCATCGATCTGCAAACTGAAAGTACACATATTGCAAATACAATGGCAGGAAAAGACTGGTGAAATTCTTCATCATGGCATCTGTCTAATATAATGTAAAATAATGATTAAGTTTATAACATGACTCAGTACCTGCATCTGCATCATGGCGTCTATCTAAGTTTACAACATGCACTCAGTACCTGCATCTGCATCATGGCGTCTATCTAAGTTTATAACATGCACTCAGTACCTGCATCTGCATCATGGCGTCTATCTAAGTTTACAACATGCACTCAGTACCTGCATCTGCATCATGGCGTCTATCTAAGTTTATAACATGCACTCGGTACCTGCATCTGCATCATGGCATCTATCTAAGTTTATAACATGCACTCAGTACCTGCATCTGCATCATGGCATCTATCTAAGTTTATAACATGTACTCAGTACCTGCATCTGCATCATGGCATCTATCTAAGTTTATAACATGCACTCGGTACCTGCATCTGCATCATGGCGTCTATCTAAGTTTATAACATGCACTCGGTACCTGCATCTGCATCATGGCATCTGTCTGTAGCAACATGCTCTTGGCAGCCGCGTCAAACAGAAATGGATAATTGCAGAAATGAAGACCCTGAAACAGCAGTATTAAACGTTAATCCCAGCTGCCCACTCGTCATACACAATGCTAATCAGATGTTCACAATAGCAACCCTAATCATTTAAAGATTTACAGCCCAATACTTTTAAAACCAAAGTTTACATATTCTGGTTTATAAATACACTGAGAGAAAGAAATAATGGAACACTTAGTACTGTAGACCAAACTTACTTTCTCACTAAGTTCATCAAATTGTCACAGTCCAACTTACTTTCTGATTAAGTCCATCAATGAGGCACAGTCCAAGTTACTTTCTAATAAAGTCCATCAATGAGTTACAATCCAATTTACTTTCTTACTAAGTCCATTAATGATTCACATCCAAGTTACTAGGGCTTCTAGATTATGGTAGCCCCATGGCTAGTGATATTCAATGTCGAGCTAATAAATAACTAAATTTAATACATATCAAGTCACAGTCCAACTTACTTTCTGACTAAGTCCATTAATGATTCACAGCCCAATTTATTTTTGACTAAGTCCATTAATGATTCACAGCCCAACTTACTTTCTGATTAAATCTGTAACGATTCAAAGACCAACTTACCTTCTGACGAAGCCCGTTCTGCTGGACCCAGCTGACGTAGTCTTTCTTGATGTTCACTCGGTTTTTCAGTTCTGAGATGTAAAACTTGTGATACTCCACTATCTGCCCACTTTGTTCACTGACCTGAAAACACAATTAAAATGATGGTTTAGTGCTTCTTCTTTTTTTCTTTTTCATAGCCTTAATGATCAGACAAATTCAAAGACTTTCAAAGACTTCTACGTGCCATTTTCAAAGATTTCTACCTGCCATTTTCAAAGACTTTTACCTGCCATTTTCAAAGACTTTTACACAGCGGTCAAAGACAATAGAATGCAATAAAAATACCATATCAGTTTGTTTACATTGCTGTCCATGGCAACAAATTGCGGGTTTTTTTTACATGTATCATGACAGGTTAAACCTTGTAACTGGAAAATATCAATGCATGCAGCTGTAAAAGATACAATGTATCATAATTGCTTTTCAATGCTTTGGCAATGATTTGTGAGAATTTAAAGACTTATAAAGTCTTTATTACAATTCAAAGACTTTCAAAGACTTAACCTTCTTTTTTTTTCAAATTCAAAGACTTTGAAGGAATTTAAAGAGCTCTATGAACCCTGGGGAATGTAGGTCTGTGGTAGAACACCCACCTGACGTGCAATGGGTGACAGGATCAACGGCCATGAACAGAACGTAAACCCATCCTAACCAGTGCCTCACGACTGGTACATCAAATGCCATGGTGCATATACTATCATTTCTATGAGAAAGTGCGTAAAAAAATCTTTTTCCAATTTTTTGTTTTAGTAAAAGTAGCCAGTGTGGTAGAAAACAATTATTCCTATTTTTAATTTTCAACCAAATGTGGAAACAACCCTATGTTAGATACCAATTAGCCATACATAAAATGTACTGAGGTGTCATTCAATATTCCTTTCCTTTTATTTAAAACACCTCTAAATAGTGTGCACATTGTCATATTTAGCAGGAGGGGGGGGGGGGAAGTTCCCTCCTTCACAAAAACAATAGAAAGTTCAATGTTTTTTTAAGTGTTATTTTTGTCAAGCTAGAAAAGATTCAAATTTCTTTCTTTTTTTTTAGGTTAGAATTTTGCACAATTATTTATATTAAATGCACACAAAAATTAGACCTCACCATTAATTTGCAACATAACGATCGTGTTTTCATACTTAAACCTCACAGAACAGTGGTTATTACAACACTGTTCAAGTTAAAAACATAAATATTTTACTACATTTTATCGTAGGTGATTGACTGTTTGCTTACATGAATTATATTTACCTAATGACCAAGCATTCTGAGACTACTGCTAAAAGAATACATGACGGCCATAGATTCCAATTTTTACAGAATCATAAATTCCTCCGAAAGTCGAATGTAATCCTGCCATACAGGCAACTGTCAAAAATGGTAAATGATAAAGCTACATGTATGTACAAAATCTTAGCTACATATCTTGAAAAATAATGTTAAAAAATGTCTGAAAATGTATATGGGACAGATGGACAGACAGACTGACACAAGAGGGACGTAAAAATAAATGGACAGAAGGGTAGAGTTGAAACCTACAGTATGAACACCAAACACATCAGGATGACCTACATGTATATAGTCATTATGGACAGTGAATTTTAACTGAGTTGGTATGAACACCAAACACAACCAGCTGCTTACAATATTGAGTTTCTTCAGAATCTCCAATGACACAAATAAGCCTTGCCCTCGCTTTTCACTCTGAAACAGAAACAAGACATAAAATTCATAGATTTGTCCACAAATAACTTTCATCTTGAACTTCCACTTAAAAAAGAGAATAACGTTCAGGCCCATTTGAAAACAAAAATAATAATCTTTATAACAGCACACACAAAAAAAGACATCTAAAACGTTGCTATTTTGTGCTTCATGCTTGGACGTCAGATTTAAAGTCATCTAAAGATAAAAATTATCTAGGATAGAATATTCTCCTCACAGTTTATACACACCTCCCAACTTTTAGATATATTTCCTTTGCAAAAAACGGAATAAACATGTCTTTTATATTTAGAAATAGGAATATGTTATTGAATAAAGAACATTTTACAGTATGACCTAAAGGTGTTAAAATTATTTTACCAATTTTTAATGTGTGTTTATCACTTGACTTTATTTTGTGTTTCAGTTCTGAGACATTACAAGACTAACCTCCTGAGGGTTCGTGGTGTCTGGCATCTGAAGAATGTAATCAATACACTGCCTGTATATCTGAAAACACAAACTAGTTATTAATAAGTTGAAAACACAAGCCAAACACAATCAAGTTTCTGAAACTCATTATAGGTAATATTAATGTCAAATTATACTTTACTCAAGGAATGCTAGTAAAGTTAACTTATTTCTAGATTGAAATTCATCCCATTTTATTTCTTCATTTTTAAAAATTGTTTTGCTTTATGATACAATGTTAAGCAATATCAAAACAGACATCTTATAAATAGAGGATTCGTCACGAGTATTTTTTAATATGGAAAATATCAACCGAGTCTATATTAATCGGTATGTGTCGAGGCTCTGCCGAGACAAATACCGATTAACTAGATGAGGTTGATATTTTACATATTAAAAAACACGAGTAGCGAGTTCTATTTATCCTATAACACTTCTAAAATAACATTCTAATTAATTTTTTAGTAAATGACACTACTAAAGTCACCGCCATTGATAACATGACGTCATCATGATTAGCGCAAATTAGTTTGACGTCATGCATTTTAAACAAATCTTTGAAAACGTTACGCTCAGGTACACGGGTCTTGTTGGCGTGTAAGCAAAGGACTCATTTACCGCAACGCATAACCTAGAGACCTTCCAAATTTGCATACCATTACATAGGTTTATGACATGGATATCATGGGTAAGTTATAGGATAAAATGAGTAACTAACTATCATGTTCTTGTTTCTATTTCGTTTGTGCCAGGTAAAGAAGTAAAACAGATGGCATATTGTTTCCTGCGGCCTAAAATCTAGTCACAAAGAATAACTACATATGTATTTACCAAGACAAAAAGTCCATAATGCAATCAAACTCATATTCCGTTGTTAATACTCACATCAACTACCCGAAGGAAAAATGATTTCTTAAGCGTTGACCACCAAGCCTCTGAAAAACGTAACAAATTATGGAATCACAGAGTAAATAGGACAAACATTTTACATTTAATCTAATAGATTTTTGTTTTAAAGTACAACAGACACAATTTGTTAAATTTGTGTTTTAAATCATCTTGGTTGTCTGGCTGGTACTAATTATGTAATTTGAAAGGACACAAATTTGTACGACATGTGACAGATACCCCTTCTTGTATTTGTGGGCATCCAGTTGAAGATGCTGAATTGTTTTTAAGTTTTTGTCCAACATACACTGTAGCTTGCAATACCCATTTGCTGAACTATTATAATTTCAAGTGCATGGGTGAAAGCTGAAAATTTTGAAAAACCTGAAAAAGAATTCTGGGTGCTAGGACTTCTTGTGGTTCCAGGACACAGCCATGACCAGGGAGCCAGATGGAGACCCCAAAAACCTGGAAAATCTGGCATATGCCGGAAAACTTTCACCCATGCAAATGTCATACTTTACTATTTGAAGATTCTAATTTAGAGGAGGGGACAATTAAGGTATTTGGCCTGGTATGCATATTCAATGATACATATAATGCACATTATTGCTTAATATACTAAAACGCAAAAGAAACGCAGGTCCTGAAAATGCGAAAGAATTACACTTTTCAAAGCAGTATCTTTGGTGGAATTGAACCTCAACTGTGTTAAAAGGACATGGCACACACCCACACCGCAGTCCCACCTGCGTGTCAATTTCATTACCTGTGTGACGTCACGAATTCACAAAACACATTTTTTGCACGTGCTGGATCATCCGTATCATGAATCCAGTGCAAATACACAGTGCAAACACACTCATTTAAAGCCTACACACCTGGATTTAATCGCATAAATTCAATTTGAGTAGTGACAGACAACAGAATCAAATTTTAAAAATGCCACGACTGATGGCCATCGGGATGGCCATCGGGATGTTGCAAGCCGGACAGACCCGTACTGCTGTAGCCAGACAATTGGGACGTCATTTTTTGACAATCGCACGCCTTTCTCAATGTCACCAAATCACTGGATCTGTGAACGATCGACCACGCACCGGCCAACCAAGGGTGACAACCACAGCACAAGGCCGGTACATCCGGGTGACCCACCTTAGGAATCGGATGCTGCCAGCAGCTAACTCCGCTCATCAGGTGCATGGTCCACATGGTCCAGTGTCCGCCGATACCGTCCGACACCGTCTGAGGGCAGCAGGACTCCGTAACCGCCGTCCTTATGTGGGACCAATATTGACCCCTCGGCACCGCCAACAACGTCAACAGTGGGCGCAACAACATCAACGATGGCGACGTGGCCAGTGACAACAAGTTTTGTTTACTGATGAGAGCCGTTACAATCTTTCCAACGATGATGGCCGAATCCGAGTATGGTGACATCGACATGAACGTTACTTCGACTGCTGCGTTTTGCAGGCCGACCGATGGGGCGGGGGTAGTGTGATGGTGTGGGG